>APFE030123144.1:45083-104565 GCA_000404065.3 Pinus taeda | reverse complement strand
GAGGGGAGGTTCTCTCGACTATATGCCTATCACATCAGGTTTCTCATGCACTTTACCAAGGTGAGGATGATGAACCTCCCATTTTTCATATGCAGGAACATAGAGAGGATGAACACCTTCAGGCATCATAAGACCCCTCAGCATCAGCTTAACAGTGTCTATCACTTTGCTCTTATCCGGATTTTGGTAGATCATCAGTTGGGATTGCAGGGCATTGCTTGGGAGGACTTCATCTCCCGTGACCTCTTCAGCACATCACAGGTACTATCAGAGCCAGAGCATGAGATAGGTGGTCCTTCTCATTAGTATGAGCACCATGAGACCATGACTATGCCAGTATTCGTGACATATCAGAGAGGCAGGTGGCACTTGTTTGCAGCAGCAAAACGAGTGTTATCTCCACCCGGGGTGGAAGGGGCCTCACTTCCGGCATCGACTACACGGGTACAGGACAAGGGCAAGAAGCCCATGCATGATGAGGGGCCATCAGGTGAACAGGAGGCCGATTTCATCCTCATTCAGGATGATGAGGCAGAGGTGGAGAATGCCCGACTTAGGATGCCTATTCAGGAGCAGAACATGAAGATCCAAGACTTTTCACTCAATGTGGAGAGGGCCAAATGGATCATCAAGTATCTGGAGCAGAGGAACAAGCAGCTTGAGGACCAACATGAGATCATGGAGCTGCAAAGCATCCGTGAGAATCGACAAGCTGCCCAGCAAAGGAGAATCGAGCTCACTACCTTGGAGAAAGAGATCAACAATGATCATGAGTCCTGGCTAGAGCGGATCAATGTACACCTTGAGAGGCTGCTGGAGAAGGCCGACAGAGACAAAACCATACTGAGGAGGATGGTTTATCATTACAGGGCATGGAACATGAGTGCAAAGGCCTGGATAAGGAGCTTGAAGGCAAAATTGAGCAAAGCAACAAAAGAGGCAAAAGAGAAAGATCGGCTTCGAATCTTGGCTAAAGCTTATGTGGCCCAGTATAGTGCCTCTTAGAGAACCTCCAGCCCAAATTTCAAGAACTTTGGGACAATTTTGGTCACATGGTAATTTTTTGGTCAAAACACAGGTTTTTTCTCCCTGTGCGTAGGATTGGGAGCTCCAAATGACAAATGGCTTGAATTTTTGGATTCAGCATGCAAAATCACGACTACTGGTGCTTGGGAAAGAAATTTGGGCATGATTTGAATCTCCAGGAAGTCAAAAACACCCAAAAAATGGCCTCTCTGCCCCTATTTTGACACAAAGGAAGCAGTCTTGGGATAATGAAGATTTGGAGGGGTAAATGAGCACCAAATTCAGAAATTCCACTTGGGTTGGAAAGTAGACAGGACAGGCTTTCCAACAAGCACACTTTGTCACATTTTGGATTCTTGCAAGTGCCTCAAAACAGGCCCCAAAGTGGCACGACGCATATAGGAAAAAAGGCCCAATTTACCTTTGTTTCGCGAAATTTCAATTTGCAACTTCTCCAAAGTGGGCCCGCTCATCTACACTTCACTTTTTCGGCACCTAAGGCAGAATTTAAAGTATTTTCACTCTAGATTGGCTTCTATCCAAGTGGCAAAGGAAGGAAAACAGTCACCCAAGCCATGTGTCATGTTTGTAACGCTGCACCTGTAGCTGATGTTTGGCTCTCCATCTCCATTTTGTAATGATTCGAGTAACTCCCCAACCCTTGGGCGTTCTATCTCTTCATGGAAAATTCTATATATTGTATGCAAACTATTTGCAAAAGGTTGGTTGGCTTGTAACTTCTAGGAGACTGTGGGAAAGAAACTTTGTTTCTTCATTGTATATTTTACAGAGGATTAATGAAAGGCAGCGGCTCTGTTTCATGAGATTCATGTGGTTGTGAGTGTAGCAAATGTGTCTCTTATGTTTCATATGTATCTTTTTATGTTTCATAGTTCATTTCATATTCATTTCCAGTGAAATTTTCTAAGTTAGATAAGGTAGAATTCAATTTTATTGCTCTGCTTGTGGGAAAATTTCATGTTCAGTGTTCTTTCTTCTGTTGAAAAGGATTCATATACTAATGCCCTTTTCACTCTCTTAAGCAATCTCTCCATTACCTGTTGTTTCAAACTAAATTGCTGGACTCTCCGCCTGTCTTGCCTCACGAAGTAATCTATGCCTTTGTATTAAATTCTCTGTTCATTGCGGTCCATTGGTCCCATACCATCCCAGAAACATAGTCATTCATAAAAAATCACTTCTTGTATCCATATTCACTTACTGGCCCAAGATCAATATTTCACTGTAAGTCATCTCAGACCATTTCATTTATCTATTCACTGAGCGTGACTCCGAGAGAACCCTCTCTTGTTCTGGTAGGGTTAGCTACCAGACTGAGCGTGGTTTATGGTTACCTTGAATTTTGCCTTCTTTCAGCCTAAGGCAGATTTAGGTGCTAACACCAACTAGAACTTTTCAAATCTCCTTGATATGTATTGGGGGCATCAAAGAGGAAAAAATAAGTTTTTGAGAGGGTTTTCATGGAGTTTATTTTACATTCTAAGCCTTATTTTGGGTTGTTTCTTTAATGGACCAAAGAAGGTGTCATTTGGAGCTATGATATACCTAGTGGTGACGTTTTGAGCTATAACATTAACATCACATATTCTTTTCTAGAGATCAATAGATCCAAGAAAGGTACATATTAAATTTGAGACCTACAGGACTACATCATTGTTGATAAAATATTGAGGGTTATCACTATATTATAAGGATGTTGTATATATACTAGATTTTCATCCCAATTAGATGCTTATGATTGTAACCCCTAAAATATTGCATCAAAGTCATATTGACTACTTTTATTTTCCCATTTGTTTTTGGATGGAATTTTGTATACCTCTTCAACTTCATGTCCATCTTCTATCACAATGTTCTCCAAAACACATTGATAAATCTTGGGCCCCTATTTGAAATGAAGAACCTTGGTATCTTGAAGTTGATCTAAATGTGTCCAAAGAAAAATTTTGTTGATTCTTACCCATTTATGGTATTTTTCTAGGTCGTGAGAATGCACATTTTGATGAAATCCCATGAATAAATAGTCATGTCATTTCCTAGTTGTTTGTAAACCTACCAGAAACTCCATGGAAATGTTTTCTCATGGGTGAATGGGTATAGGTGAGGTATGGTATAGGCCTTGTTTCCTATTTCTAGGCTTGATTTTACAACAAAGAATATATCCTCTTATAAACCTAGCTACATCTTCTTACATCTTGGGCTATACACATACCTTTGTAAGTATGTCATTGTTTTCCCTACACCAAAATTCCTTGTAACCTTGGAGGTGGTAGCCTATTTAATTAGTTATAATTGATCACCTTTAGGAATACATAACTTTTCCAACTTGTAGAGTAATCCATTATGGAGACGATAGTCAAACATATTTTCACCATGATGTGCATGACTCTGGCGTTTCTATTGATGAAACACCTATTTGAAGTCACCGCCCTTTACGCATGTGCCTCTATATGCATCATGGGTGAAAGATCCATGTGCATCAGAGTTCCCAAAGGCATGATCTTTGATGGGTGGCTTTGAAGGCATGTCGACCAACTTTTTTGTACCTCTCTTCTTGTAATTAATCACTAGATCAAACTACTATAAATTCACCTTCAACTTATAATTCATGGTATGTTGTAACTTACTTTGGGCCTCCAGGTGTTGTAGAAATTGGTTATTTGTGTGGATTACTATCTTCTTTGTGTGAATTATTATCTATATTTACTATTTGAAGGATTTTACATCCTTGATGAACCCATACTTGTTAGATCTCCACATGAATATTGCATCCCACATGGACATATAGGGACTCCAAAATAGAACTCCACATACATCAAGTGGAACTACATCCAATTCTACTTCATCAACAAAATCATCATTGGTAACAATTTTTTTTGTTGCATTATTTGGTTACATTAATTTCCATATGATTATTTACCCACACCAATGTATATGGACTTCAATGATATTGAACCTCCAATCCTATTTTTTTACCATCTTTGTTGAAGTGAGATTCACATGTGATCCTAAGTCAAATAGAGCATCACATTTTTTCTTCTTGACCTGTATCTTTATATGCAAGAGTTTATTCATCTACTTATCTTCTTGTTGTTGAATGATACTTAGAACCACCCCATTTTTACACTAATGTGCAGACTATCTTCTCATCCATGTCCAAGCTCAAAACGTCACCCCCTATGTCTATCATAGCGCAAAATGACACCCCCTTTGGTATATTAAGGAAACAACCCAAAATGAGGCCTAGAATGTAAAATAAAATCCATGAAAACCCTCTCAAAAACTTTGTTTTACCTCTCCAACGCCCCCAATACACAATAAATGAGAGTTTCGGCATGCCATTTAGTCTACCAGGGAGAGTTCCAACACTCCGTTTATACAACAAAAGAGAGTTAGAGTGGCTAGGGTTGGTAGAAAGAATGGATAAAGTTTGAAAAGTTAAAAAATGAACATATTTTTAAGATAAGAATGAAAGGAACATATCAAACATGGTCAACAAAGTATCTAAATACATTTGATCATTCCTCAAAGCCATCTATATAAGAAATTCTCTCCATGGAGTAAAGGGAGAAAAGTTGGAGATAACAAAATGTTGTCAAATTGAGAACCTGCCTCTCATTGCGATGAGTTACAGAACATAGTGAAGCCTGATTATGAGTTGTGGTGAGAGGAGGATCTAGGGGCAAGGAAAATAAAGGGAGCAACATTGTAAATTCTACTGGTATAATAAAAGGATCATGCTTTCCCCCCCAACAACATGGTTTTCTATATTATTGTTAATGTGTGTTTCTAGGTTATTCATGATGCTAATGCTAGTGTGGTTTGTAGGGATATGGATATAGTGGTTTTCTATTCTTTGTGTGTAGGTTACAGGTTTAAGGAGATGAAGGGCCAAGATATAGAAGAGCTTCACCATCAAAATTACCAAGCATCCACCTTTCAATATAAAGTTTAGTCCCTTTCTTCTTCTCATCTACTTCCATTATGCATGCATGTGTCATTTGTTTTTTGGGTTAAGTATACATCTAACACATTTTGTGTTGTATGCCCTAGGTAGGCCTATGTGTCAAAAGTACTATGCTACTATAGAGGAAATTCCATATAAATAGAATTGGTGACTCCACTAGGGATTCGTTATGGGTCTCTTTGTGATATTTTTTTTTTATCATTTAGTTGCTTTTGTTTACTTTTCTCTCTTTTGAGTCATCATTAGGGGTCTTAGGAGATTTTTTTCTTGAAAAATTATGCTTGAAAAACTTCAAAATATGGATTGAAACCCTTCAACTCTCCTTATTATTATTGAAAAAGAATTGGTAGTGTGTCCAATAATCTTTCTAGCCTATGATATAGCATTGAAACTCTCTATTTTCTCAATGATAGAGAGTTGGAGAACTAAAAGTGGAGTTTTATAGGGGTTTCCTCTGAAATTTCCCAAGTTTTCTTGCATCAATTTGAGTCCTTGGTTAGGCCAAATTCATATATAATTCTTTTAATCCTCTTCTCAATCATAATAATCTCATATACAATTCAAATAAATGGGTTTGCAACCTTGTATAAAGGTTTTGGATTCTCTTGGGTTTGATTCCCAGTAATGACATTGGGGGTTGGGTATTTCTCTGACACCATTGTCCTATAACCTTGTTTCTTTTCTTCCTATTGTCATGAGTATGTTATAATCATTAGATTCATTTATTTGATGCATGCTTGCTTTATAGGAGGCTCTTAGGTTTTGGGTGTGTTTTCTTTTTTTTTCCTTTAGCTTTTTTTTTATTGTTTGAGCTTTTCAATTATGATATACTATAAAACAAAGTGATAAAGGAGATATTTTTTAATACTATATTCATATTTCATTTGAAATATCTAACTCTCTTATCAATAGTTTCATCAAAATAAATATTACACTTTCATATTTTGCATCTCTTTCCTTGAAGCAAGTCAAAACAACATTGAGTTTTGTGTCATATACCCTTGAATTAAAAAAAAAAACCACTAAAAGCAACCATTCAATAAGATTTTTCATTGATTTTTCATTTCTTTGGTAGAACACCAACATTATCTTAGCATTTTAGGGCATTGGAATAGGGTGTTGAGGACACTCTCCAAGGCCAACAAAAAAAACACTAGAATCTTACATTAGGGAGTGTAAATCTAGTTACAATTAGATATTTCCTAGGAATCCCCTCTAACACAAGGGTCAAGAACTGGGTCACGATGGGGCCCACAACTATTCCACTATGCTAGTTGGTTGTAGGTGGTAACCGTAGTGACCATAATCTTAAGGACCTTACACAAGTGATGACAAGTGGGTTATACTTGATGTACTTGGGACAGACATTGGTCGTTACTCACTTGGATCCCTAAAAGGATTCCCATGCATAATTAAGGGTACTTTCACTGAGTGTATAAATGTTAATAAAGAGGCCAAGGTAATTATCCCAACCATATTTTCATAGTTGACCTAGGCCTTGATCAACCAAGCTCTAGCTCCTGGAAGATCCCTTTGATATATTGGTTTTCTTTCTTACTCCTTGAATATGTTAGGTGTGTGGTATTTGCTTGAGTTTAGTTAGCCTTAGGTGTCATTTATTTTTCATTTTTGTGTACATCCTTTGAAGTCACTATGGCTAGGATTAGTCCATATTGTTCTCATCATCTCCACGTACCAGTAGGCATAGGATTAACCACACTACTACCATAGACTTACCTACTTCAAGGGCCAATTTGGGTGATTCTCATGGGGATTAAACCATATTTCATGAAGTGGTTAACTAAAGTCTAACACCTCCTTCTCATTCCCCCCATGACATACATTTTATCACCCACTTTCCTCGGTGGGCTTGTAGACTTGACTAGATCTTTCCACTGAAGTGGTCTTTATTAAGAGTCAATTGTGGCTAGTTTCAACCATATGGTAGAGTATAATGTGTCCACACCTAGTGTCACCAAAGTTTTCCTCGAGACAACCTTCATACCTTTTAGCACTACCATAGTTATTATCCCTACCACATCTACTAAAACTATCTTCTCCTTTTGGCAAAACATCCTAGCATCCAATCTCCCTTCATTTGGTACATCCAACATAGTTTCTTCCACATCATCAAATGTGGTCCCTCCCTTGAAATCCAGTAGAGGCTCTAGTTCCACTATGAGTAGCATGCCCACATCAAATTTTAGAGGTTCAAACCTTGTGCCTACATCTAGGTCTACAAGTCCATCCTTTGGTCCTAAAATATTTGTAGGAAACATGTTCACATGCAATGTTTTGTTCCCTTTTGATTGGAATACTCATACTAGGTCCATTTCATTCCTCAGCAAAAATGGGGCTCACATGTTTCCACTAGGTTTAAATTTCCTTAAGGTATTCAATAATTAGGGGGGTCAACTTTTTATGGGAATATTCCATTTCCTTAAAATTCCCAAGGGACTAAGGAAACTTCCCTAACACGGTGTTCTATCCTTTGGGTACCAACTACTTTAGCCAACATTTTGGTCCAAGATGTTTTCATCTTGGAACACCCTTCTGTCTTGGAGGTCCATAACATTTCAAAAGTCCTTTTTCATCTAGCGGCCCATACCCTAGAGGAAATAACCCTTATTATACCACCATGAGTACTAGAGCTAACCCCTATAGAGTTTGTACTTCCTCAAGTACCCCTTCCACAGTTCGTACTTCCTCAAGTACCCCTTCCACATCTAGAAACCATGATATGTGTAGAGCAAAACATCCATTTGGGATGCACGGGGCATCACCCCCTACCTAGATATCATTTAATATGTCTTTCTTGGAAACTCTTACAATGCTTGATCTCTTGAAGTTAACAAGTGATCCCATCAAGCATAACCCTACATGATTTGTGGTCCGAGCTAAACTACCTACCAACATCCCTAAGTTTGATGGTAAACCTAGAGAAGATCCTACATCACATATAACAACTTGTCACTTATGGTGTTTGTCCAACACTTTTATGGATGATAGTATATGGTTTCATCTTTTCCAATATATTCTAACCAGCGGTGTTGTTGAATGGTACATTGAACTCGAAATCCTTTCCTATGATAATTTTATGTCTTTAGCTCAATAATTTTTCAACCACTACCAATTTTTTCTTACTTATGAAAGAGGATCGATATACTCACTAGATTTTGTCAAGATACCTACACCCACATCTCCGATCACATCCATGAATGGAGGAAAAGATAAAGTTTGTTCAAAACCAAGTTCCCTGATGAGTTAATTTGTTAAGTGTTTATGAAGTCACTCATTCTTAGGATCGTCTAATATGTATCAAAGTTAGGAGCCCAAACTAATGAATAAGAGATAAAATTCTCCCAATAATTGGACTTGATGTATTCTTAAGAAAGAACTCTATATGAAATCATTCCTAATGCCCCTTGGTCATCAAACAAGATTTCAAAAACAAAGCCAAGACCCCATGTCGATGGTATGGTGGGTCCTTATCTTGAGGAACCATAATCTAGTTAGTTAATCATATGGGTCAAATGAAAGCTTTTGTTGTTAAGCCTACCACTTAAAATATTAATGCTCTTGTTCAAACCTTCGAGGTGAATTCAATGCAGTCCACACCTTTGAACAATTTGTTGATGGTGTTAGACCCGCTAACATTCAAGGGATCTCCCGATATCAAGTCCCAACTAGACCTCGCACCGTTTGGATTAGGAGTATCATCAGTAGGTCATAGTATTATGCCTTGACTGTGGAAACGCGCAAAGGAAAGTATGATAACCTTGGGTAAGATCAAGTGTGTGACCCTGCAGAGAGTCAAGTGGGATGACTGAAGGTTCCAACATATGAAGGGAAAAGGAAGTGTGCCACCGGAAGCCTATAATAGTATGCAACTTGAAAGGAACACACAAGTGAAATGACATCACAAGCTAAGATGTGGAATAATCCACAAGTTAAAGTGATGAGTTAATCCAACAACATGCATTTAATGGGATTCATACATATAAAAAACAAAATAGTTCATAACCATATGCGTAAGTTAAATAACATAAATTTTTGATACAATAATAATAGTCCTACTATATTAATAACATATGCATGAAATTGTGTTGGCTCTAATTTTATTATTATAAGTGAAAGTTACATCCATGCATACACCATTGATGACCACTAGCCCCAATAATGCAACATTACAGTCAAGAATACCTACTCCTCCAAAGAAGTATACTCATTGTATGCTATGGCGAAGCCAAGGATCTTCACAATACTCCCAAGCTCTTTCTAAGCCTAATCCTAGCAAAAATATTGGCTCCAAAAAACCCTTTACATGAGTTATGAGGTTCTATTTATAACAAGAGGGGTTGGCTCTTCAACTCCCCTTTGTGACCTTTGGAATACCCTCATGACTCTTCAACTTCTTCACAAACTAACACATTACATTACATGATGACCTTTCATATTCTAATATTGGCACTTGGAATTTCACTTATAACATAATTACAAATAATAATACATTTACTCTCATGCCCATATAGGACAAAATAGGGTAGAAACAACTTGACAACCTAGCAAGACAAAACACTATGATGCTTGAGTTTGGGAACACTCTAGCTCAGGAACTTCCACTTGATGCTTCTCCATCACATATCAATGCCAAGCTTGGTACTATGCGATGACATCCCCAAACTGCATAAGGGTGTCAGGATGGAAGCAAACTCTAGCCTCCATATCATCTGGGTACAATGATTTGGAACTAGTCTTAACTTCTTTCTCGAACAGGAGCAACATGGTTTTGACTTGGATGGGACCACCAATGTAGTTTTGCATGTTTTATACGTTCATCTCCAAATCCTCCTTGGTGGAAACATGTCTCAGTTTCTCCATGTACTCTTCAATCTCCTGGATGACTTGGTGTTTTCATTTAGCTTCGGTGAGTGAGATGACTAATGGGATCTTGTGGGTTCTCACCATGAAATCCAAATTGTTGTACAACCGTACATATGAGGCATGAATGTTTCCAATGAACGCGGTAAGATACTTGTTGTTCTGCATCAACATTCAAACTCTTGTCTTCCCCAAGTTTGCCTGTAAATTCATCTTCTTTAACAAAGTAAGTCGTGACCCTTTGTATCACATTGTCCATTCTTAAATCGAAGTGATGCATGACCATCAAGAAGATGCTCTATATACGCTTGTACAATCCTTTTCTGAAGTTCATTATATGACAAATTGTACATATCCATTACCGGATCATCATCAAGAGGAATTATGTCCCTCCCTCACTTAGCTAACTCTGTAGTTGGAGATGGTGGGGATTGAACAGTGACCTGTGGTGTACTTTGCATCAGGTCAACATCTTCATCATGCAGTTCCATTTCCAACTCCATGTCCACAACTTCAATCAAGTCTTCAATCTACTAAGCAAGATCTTGATCCCGCATCAGTTCGCTCTCCCCTTCTATTGTTGGTTGGTTCTGTCCTTACTCCTCAACTTGAATCGATGTTTTTTCTCTTAATGTTGCATCTTTCCTTTCTTATTCTTCCTGCTGATGCTTCTCCTCCTTTTCTTTGTATCCTCTTCTCCCTTTTTCTTCTGTTGCCAAACATACCTACATGAATATTGGATCTGATTTCATCTTGCAAAATTTTCACCCCTTTATACTATCTGCAACCTTTCTCTTTCCCTTATCGTGTACTAGGTCACTACCTTCTGCTGCTAGAATTTATGCCATGTTAGTGTTGACTCCTTTTCTATAAACAATTGAGTATTTTCATATATTGGGAAGTTAACTAATGCTTTCTCAACTACTTCCTTAGTAATTATTTTAGTGGTCTCTCTTGGAGAGAAGTTCTTCACAAGTGTGGTACTTGTGGGACAAAAAAAAACACTCATGGCAGAAAATGTCAGCTTTAAAAAATCCACCTTCGAAGCATGAGCAAGCAGCAGATTGGGAATCTGATGGGAAGGATTGCACAATTTTCGTTGGTAAGAGGGACTGAATACCTGTGGGAACTAAGCATTATGTAGTCCCAACAACCAAGGATGAACCTAGGCAGAGACTAGGAGAGACTGTGCATTTCACAATATTAGTGGCCAAGGTGATAGGATGGCCCTTAGAACTACGTAATGCATAGCTGGAGCCAACATGTACTCTGCACTGCACAATTCCAGAGGCCAGGCTAGTGGCTTGAGTCTTAGGATTGCATAGTTCCCAGCTGGGAAAGGCAAAATACGATCGAGGGAAGTGCAGGTCTACCCAAGGGAAGTGTGAAAATTAACATATCTAAGTGATGGTGTGAGCTTGAGTGAAGATTTGACTAAGTGTGAATGAATCATGATATACCAAGTGCAGAAACAGAATGATCGGGAAGAGAATCAAATCGGTGAGGAGAGTCACCGTAACGGTGACCCTTGGTGAAAAATCAAAGAAACTAATGTGACACTTTTGAAAGGCAAATGATAACTTGAAAAAACACTTCTACAAGTTAAAATTCCAGCAACCACGAAGAGAAATAAGAAAAACAACACTCACGCAAGAAAAATGACAAAAAAGCAACAAAAAATGTGACAACAAGCAATAACAACAAAACTCACCCAGAAAAGTGATGATGATCCCACTGAAGGTTCCTTGATCTCTTCGGGAATGTTAGGGCTCCAAGATCGGATTCTCAAATGAGCTCTAGAGGCATCGATTAATTAGATTTGAGCAAATGAGGTTTTATGATGCACGTTGGGAATGGATCCCCTAGGGTCAATTTTGGGGTTAAAACCCAAAATTTGGGGCCAAAGGGCCAAGTTTTGTATAAAGATTATAAAGTCTCTGCATTTTGTGGTCACGGAGCGTGAAGATGTAAATAGTCAAAAATGGTTTTTGCCCTTATTTTAGGTATCTTGTGTCGGCTTAATGAGAGCCACCCTTGGTCCGCAGACCATGGGAATGTATAAAAAGGGAGTCTTAGAAGAGTCTTAGGTAGTTTTTTTCTTAGTAAGGTTTTGGGAAAATTATTGATGTAATGGGTATGTGAGAGCTAAGAGCGAAGAGTCTTAGCGTGGAAGGAGGCTCTGTAGCTGAGTGAGCAGAGGCCTAGGGTAGAAGTCCACAGATGATTGCGTAGACCCCTGTATCTGTGTGCGAAGGAAAGTTAGAGTCTATACTGGAGATCTGAACCATCAATAAAGATAATTATTCTAGAGATATTTGTGTATGAGCTATTTTACTTCTGTTATGAATATATGCGGTTATGTTATGTTGAATACTGGGTTTATGATTTAACGTTGTATTGATGTGCAAATATATGTGTTTTACTTTGTCATATGCATGCAAGTAAAAATATCTGTTACGCAAAGATAATCATAATGCATGTTGAAGTTAACCAATACTTAAGCTAATCTAGGTAGACATAGAAGTGAGAGTAATTATAAAGGCACGTAAGAATCTGAATTGCCTCTTTAGGGTCCACGAAGGATGATTGTAGAGCATTGCAAAGGTTTTGAAGCCAAATAAGAGAAGTGCACTAATAAGCCCTAAAAGGCTTATCGGTATGCATGAAGGAAGGGTTAGGGTATAAAGCGACATCACAACTATCTCAGCATGCGGAAACTTAGTTCCTACATCCCCCCATACTGCTTCGGGTGAGACTTTAGTCCATGCTCCACAGATTGATGTCGGAAGGGCCAGTAGTGTAGGGATTTTCTTGGATAATTAATGTTGAACCTACGTTAGGGCCCATCAAGCCAACAATGCACATGCCAGAGATCAAGGACAAAAGTGACACTTGGCTAAAACTTCTAAAAATAGTAATGTGCCACCTTCAGGAGACTAATAATAAATCCTTGCTTCCTAGGGATGATTTTTCCCTTTAGTTTTCTTTCTTTTCGAGGAGAAACTTGAAATTCACACTATCAAGAAAGATTGTGCACCTACGGGGAACTGGGTAACTTTTTGTCTCAGTATGCATTGCGCAGTTTCTGAGCTTAGTGAGGTTTGTGTAGTTTCTGGGTTTCCTTCCATGACTACGTAGTTTCTGAGTTCAAGGCTAACTGCTAGTATGATCTATGCAGTTCCAATCATCAAGGTTGATTTCCTTCCATTATTGTGTGGTTTATGATCATAAGGCTAACTTCTAGTTTGAAATGTGCAATTCCAATCATTAGGGTTGATTGCCTTCAAGAATTGCATAATTTCTAAAGGCAAGCCTAGGATTGTTATGTGACCGAGTTGGGAGATCAACTTGTGAATTAGAAGAATCATCTAAGTGAGCAAACACAAGTCAAAATGAAAAGATAAGTCTCATTCAAAGCATGAATACCTGGATCAGTGCAAGATGAGATGTTATAAATAAGAAGGGAGGCTCCAAAATCGAAGCATAAGCAAAATTTTAGAGGGTGGTTGTAGCCGCTACAACACTGGTGACACACTAGTAGAACTCCAGCTCTTTGTATGGACCTTGTCTCACCAAACCATGGTTAAGTCTTCCAAAATTATTTTTCATTTCTGCGATTATCATAGCTTCTTCACTTAGCTTGAGTTAGAGATGTAGTCCCTACTATTCTCTTCATCGGAAGCATGCATACCAAGCTAATTCAAACTGATTTGTTTTGATTGGGGATGAGGAGTATATATATGCACAAATAGAATAGATTGTTAGAGTTTTATTTTCATATTTGGTGTTGCTCCATTGCCAAGAGGGCTAGACAGTACCCCAACGGAGTCACTTTAGGAACACAAACATTGCACTGCTGACAGTGAGCCTGGACAGTACCTTAGCGGAGATACTTTCTTCACCTCTATGTGCAAGAAGCCTTTCTCTTCTTTCGCCCTTTATTTCATTTTTTCATTTTTTTCATTTTTCAAAGAACTGATATGCACTTATTTATTTCATGAGCTGGAAGAGGGATCATGACTTATTGAGAGAAGAAGAGGTTGTCCCTTTAGAAAATGATATTTATATATACCTCTGACATACTTGTTAAGGTTTTCCCCCTCTCCTTACTCTACTCCACTTAGTTGACAAGGGTTAACCGAAAATAGAAGATCGATTAGAGTAGGTGGTACTAATTAAAAGTGCAAGAATTGTGATTTCACCATGACTCTCTCTGAAAGGAATGTATTTTCCATCAAGGTATCATTGACTAAAAGAAATGCAATATTAACCTTAAGAGATGGAATAGGCAGATAGCCACGCGTTGATATTAACCTTAAGAGATGGAATAGGCAGATAGCCACGCGTTGATAGCAATACAAATTCCTCTTGGACTTCACCTATCTTGCCTAGAAGCCAAACATAGTTTCATGTGGAAACTAACCTACAGCCACAAAGCAAACAAACTAAAGGAAAGAAGTCAAGCAAACAAAACAAAGCAAAGTGAAGCAAATCAAAGAAACAACAAAGAAAATAAAAATTCTCCTAACCTAAATAGAACATAGGCCAGACTTACATAAGGTGATACTTCCAATGCAGCCACTAGCACATTGGCTAGCATATATAAGCGAGGGAATGCATGTCAAGAAAGATATACAAGCATACCAACAAGAAATAAAGATAACTCAATACAAACCAAAATGTTCAAAGTTTGAATGCACCCGCAAAAAAGTAAAAACAGAAATCGCATGAAAGGCACTCTACGAATGTACCATGGTGTCCAAACACATTGCGAGTTGAAGATAAGCAGGCACACACTTTCAAACTATGAAGGTGAGCGAACATGAATAAGGAAGAAATTTTCATTTTGCAACAATGCTTGCCACGTAAGACTCCTCCAATGACTATGAGATAGGATCATGTAATACATATAGAGGGTCTAACAATTGTAAGACAAATTGATTTTAAATATATGTGATAAAGTGATGAGGAGCCTCAAAAGATTCAACACCATTCTGATAGGAAGTGGAATTGAAATCAATACTATGAGAACCTGAAATAACCATCTTCTCAAGCTGAAGTGCCTTGACAGCTTGGGAAAGTTCCAACTCATTAGAAGGTATATTGTCATAAATCGGTCGCTAGGAAATATTAATAGAAGAAAAATTAGAATCATGGTTGAAGGAATCAATGAATAGGTCGTGAAAACCATGATCATAAAGTTCAAGATCACAATCAAGAATCCTCATGATCTAATGAATCACAAAGAGGGGAAGATGGAAAATGATAAATTTCACCCTCTAAGTTTTCAGAAAGATGGGATGATGGATTAGGAAGATCAAGAGTAGAAGATTCATCCTCTCCAAATCTAGATGAAAAACTGGCATCCCACGTGTTTTGTGAATGATTGGAAGTAGTAACATCACCAGGAACTAAATTTTCACAAGATTCAACAGAAATGACAGAATTGTAGGAAATGTTTGAATGGTGAAGGAGAGGTGCGAAAGGAAGAGAATCATCCTTCATCATAGATTCTTGTTTAACTATGGGATCCCCCACATAATCATCATGAATGATATTGTAATTTGACTACTCAACGCCAACTTCATCCAACACTTGATCATCGTGAACATCAAAAGAGAGATTTGAAATAGGTGAACACAACACATCACAATCCGGAGGATCAGTGGGACCAAAGGATGGAGGATGAGGAGATAACACTTCATCACAATCATCGTGTTGAAAGTCCAAACCTGCGCTGAAATGAGTATGTGAGGTGGGACAGGATGGTGGTAGATCAATAGATGAATTTTTAACTTCTCTTACCTTAGCCTACGGAACTAGAGTGGTTTGATGAGAGGAGGATGGAGGGTCACTTGGAACAACAACCTTATCTATCATAGATTTAGAAGCTCTAACACAAAGGTATGTTGGAAGCGACCCAAAAGATTCTAACTCATGCGTATTTTCTTAAACGTGAACAATATATTGAAATCCTCCTATCAAGAAATTCCAATAAAATTCATCTTCCAAATATTCAAAACACAAATTCATAAAGCGAATGTGAAAATGATGCAATGATTCATCAAGTGATTTTTGCAATTCTAAAAATTTCTTGCCTAGACATTTACAATCGAACATGTCAAAAGTGCGAGACAGATCTGTGACAAGATTCTCAAAAGAGTGTATGGATGCATCAGTTAATGTGTTACACCATTGGATTATGTTCCCTTCGAACGTGAGGATGAACAACCTACAAATAACATCCTTACAATGGGTGTTGTGCTCTGTGAAGAATTCAAGAAAACAAACAGTATGCTCAAGCAAGGTTTTCTCACCCTTGCCATTGAATTTAAGGGTTGACAAGTCATCTACAATGCTCACCAGAACTTACAGACTTATGTCTACAGAAAAACATGTTGGGATTATGATTGTAGAAGAAGTCATTAAATGAGTGCAGAAATTCAAAACAAACTTCAAGGACTCAACTTTTCATCTGGCCCTCTTTCTAGCAGCAAATATTTTGATGGTTTTGGACCCACCAACATTAAGGGGATCTCCTTGATATGAACTCCCAAATAGACCTCACATCGTTTGGAGTGGGAGTCCCAGTAGTGGGTGGTAGTGTTATGCCTTGACAGTAGAAATGCGCAGAGGAAAGTATGATAACTTTGGGTAAGAGCAAGTGTGTGACCCTGTGGAGAGTCAAGTGTTATGCATGAAGGTTTCGATACATGAAGGAAAAGGAAGTGTGCCCCTTGGAAGCATGTAATAGTACACAGATTTAAAGGAACACACGAGCAAAATTACATCACAATCTAAGATGTGGAATAGTCCACAAGTTAAAGCTATGAGTTAATCCAACAACACACATTCAACAAGATTCGTACAAATGCAAACAAAATTAAGTAACATACATTTCCAATACAATAAGAATAGTCCTACTATATTAACAACATATGCATGAAAGTGTGTTGGCTTTGATTTTATTATTATAAGTGAAATTTCCATCCATACATACACCATTGATGACCACTAGCCCAAATAGTGGAACATTATAGTCATGAACACCAAATAAGTATACTCGCTCTATGCTATGGAGAATCCAAGGCTCTTCACAATAATCCCAATCTCTTTCTAAGCCTAAGCCTAGACAAAATCTTGGCTCCCAAAATCCCTTACATGAGTTATGAGGTTCTATTTATAACAAGAGGGGGTGACTCTTCAACTCCCCTTTGTGACCTTTGGACTACCCTCGTGACTCTTCAACTTATTCACAAAATAACACATTACATTACATGATGACCTTTCATATTCCAATATTGGCACTTGGAATTTCACTTATAAAATAATTAAAAACAATATTACATTTACACTAATACCCATATAGAAAAAAATAGGGTAGAGACAACTTGACAGCCTAGCAAGAAAAAATACTATGATGCTTGATTTTAGGGACACTCTAGCTCGACAACTTCCACTTGATGCTTCTCAGTCACGTATCAATGCCAAGCTTGGTACTGTATGATAACATACCAAAACTACATGATTGTGTTAGGTTGGAAGCGGACTCTATCCTCCATAGCATTTGGGTACATTGATTTTGAACCAGTCTTAAATTATTTCTCAAATAGGAGAAACATGGTTCTGACTTAGACGGGACCACCGATGTAGTTCTGCATGTTTTGTCTATTCAGCTCTAAATCCTCCTTGATGACAACATGTATCATCTGCTCCAAGTACTCTTCAATCTCTTGCCTAACTTGGTGTTTGTGTTTAGCTTCAATGAGTGAGCTGATTGATGGGATATTGTGGGTTCTCACCATGAAATCCAAACTATTGTATAACCATACATTTGAGTCCTGAATGTTTCTAATGAACCAGGTGAGCTGCTTATTGTTTTGCATCAACATTCAAACTCTTGCCTTCCCCAACCCTGCCTGCAGATTCATCTTCTTTACCAAAGTAAGCGGTGACCCTTTGTATCACATTGTCCATTCTCGCATGTTGTTGATGGCAGTTTCACATTCCTCATAATCTTGACAAATTCCTTTCTCTGATGTTGCAAGATATGAAAGTGGAAAACTACCTCATGTATGGTCATGAGCTCCTCATAGAGGTCCTGCATGGTCTCTTCAAGTGTTGATACCACAAAGACTATTGTTGCTCTCATTTTCCATAAGCAGACCTGTGTGGGAGTTTCATTCAGTGCTACTCCACGCAGTTGTTCTATCTCTTTCTAAGATGCCTGTAATTATTGTGCCAATTTCTTATTCTCGGCCATCAAACAATGAGGGTTTGATAGCATCACACCTACGAAGGCCAAGTTCACTCTGACAATGGCATTTGGATTCTTACAGGTGTCTGCCACTATCACCCTTTCTCTAACGAATGTAGGGGATGCATGACCATCCGGAACATGCTCTCTATGCACTTAGACAATCCTCTTTTGAAGTTCATTATATGACAGATTGTGCACATCCATTACTGAATCATCATCAAGAGGAACTATGTCCCCTTCCTCAGTCGGGAATAACTCTATGGCTACAGGTGGTGGGGATTGAATGGTGACATATGGTGTACTAGGCATCAAGTCAACATCTTCATCCTGTAATTATAGTTCAACCTCCATGTCTGCAACTTCAATAAATTCTTAAATTGTTGAGTAAGCTCCTGATCCAATATTTGTTCGCTTTCCCCTTATATTGTTGGTTAGTTCTATCCTTTCTCCTCAACTTAAATCGAAATTGTTTCTCCTGACATTGCACCTTTCCTTTCTTATTCTTCTTTCTTCTGCTTCTCCTCCTATTCTTTATATCCTCTGCTCCCTTTTGCTTTTGTTGCCAAAGTTTCATGCATGAAAATTTCATCCGCTTCCATCTTGCAGCTTTGTTTCCACTTTGTATCATTTGCATGCTTTCTCTTTCCTTTATCTTTTACTAAGCTGTTTCCTTCTTCTATTGTTGGAATTGCTTCCATATTAGTGTTGACTCCTTTTCTATAAAAAAATGAGTGTCCACATATATTGGCAAGTTAAATGGAACTTTCTCAACTACTTACCCTGTATTGCTTTAAGTGGTATCTCTTGAAGAAGATTTCTTTGGTGCCATGGTAATTATGACTACTGGAGAGAAGTGCTTCACAAGTGTGGTACCTGTGGGACAAAAAATGACACTCATGGCAAGCAAATAGCTTCAACAAATCTACCTTCAAAGAGTGATCAAGTAGCAAAACCAGGCATCTAATGGGAAGGATTTTACAATTTTCATTGGTAAGAGGTACTGGATATCTGTTGGAACTACGCACTACGTAATCCCAACATCCAAAGATGAATCTTGGGGCTTTGGACTGCATAATGTGCAATCCCAACCTAGGCAAAGACTGGGAGAGATTGTGTATTGCGCAGTCTCAATGGCGAAGGTGATAGGTTGGCCCCTTGAACTATGTAGTACACAATTGGAGCTAGCCTGTACTATGCACTACGTAGTTCCAGAGACCAAGCTTATGGCTTGAGCCTTAGGATTTCGTAGTGCCCAACTGGGCAAGGAAAAATCCGACTGAGGGAAGTGCATATCTGCCCAAGGGAAGTGTGAAAATGAATAGATCTAAGTGATGGTGAGAGATTGATTGCAGATATGACTAAGTGTGAATGAATCATGATAGATCAAGTGCAGAAACTAAATGATCGAGAAGAGAATCAAATCAGTGAGGAGAGTCATTACAACGGCGACCATCAATGCAAAAACAAAGAAACTTATGTGACACTTGTGAAATGAAAATGATAACTTTAAACAGAACTTCTACAAGTTGAAATTCCAGCAACCACGAAGAGAAATAAGCAAAACAACACTCACGCAATAGAAATGACAAAAAAGCAATTGAAAAGGTGGAAACAGGCGATAACAACAAAACTCACCTGGAAAAGCAAAGATGATCCCACCAAAGGTTCCTTGATCTCTTCAAGAATGCTAGGGCTCCAAGATCAAATCCCCAAATGAGCTCTAAAGGTGCCAATTAACTATATTTGAGAAAATGAGGTTTTATGATGCGCATGCCTGAGATCAAGGACAAAAGTGACACTTGGAAGAAACTTCTAAAAATAACAATGTGCCACCTTCAGGAAACTAATAATAGATATCTACATCCTAGGGATGCTTTTTCCCTTAAGTTTCCTTTATTTTCCAAGGGAAGTTTTCCATGCACACTGTTGGGAAATATTGTGCAATTCTAGGGAACTTGGAAACTTTTTGGTTTAGTGTGCACTGCACAATTTCTGAGCTTAGTGAGGGTTGTGCAATTTCTGGGCTCAGTGGTTGGCTTCTTTCCATGAATGCGTAGTTTCTAATCACAAGGCTGACTACCAATATGATGTGAGTAATTCCAATCATCAAGGTTGATTGACTTCCATGACTATGCAGTTTTTAAGCTCAAGGCTGACTGCTAGTTTAAACTTCGCAATTCCAATCATCAAGGCTGACTGCCTTCAAGGATTGTGCAGTTTCTAGAGGCAGGCCCAAAACTATTGTGTGACCAAGTTGGGACATCATATTATGACTTAGAAGAATCATCTAAGTGATCAAACACAAGCAAAAATGAAAATATAAGTCTCATTCGAATCATGAATACCTAAATCAATGCAAGATGACTTGTTGTAGATAAGAAAGGAGGCTACAAAATCAAAGCATAGGAAAAAATTTGGAGGGTGGTTGTAGCTGCTACAACACAATCCTTATCAACCTTTAGGTAAGAAGAATATGAAAAATTATAATAAAACTTCAAACATTGAACAGGGATCACCTCAAACCTAAGAAACTGCTAAGGGTGGCACAAAATAGAGAAAGGAAAAGAATTGTTTTCCTTGCAAAATTTGTGGGGATGACCATATTACTCTTAAGTGTCCCCAAATGGATTAGATCTACCATTACCTCTCACAAATAAATACTACTCATCAATATGTTTTCCTAACAAATCTATTTTTGGCCAAACAACCACATATGGTTGTGAACCCTCCACCCGCTAAACAAGGGGGTGAGGGTAGTCCTTCAAATACTACTTCATCATCCATCTAAGACATGTTTATGGTGGAACAACCAATCCATGTCACCACTAGAGTATATAATTATAGGAATCTTGAGAGTGGTTCTTCCACTATGGAACTTGTGATCCCCGCTCAACCCAAAAATCACATTCACTTTGAAAATCCATCATTTAGCATTGTGTTTCATCCTCCTAAAGGTGTACTTCCTAAGACTACACATAACCCAAATACGAGGGTTGCTCGTGACTACAACATTGCTAAGGATATGGTCTTAGCACCCATCACTAAGTATGCACTTGAAGTTTTTCAAAGTTGTCCCACACAACACAAGACACTCCTAATTTCCATTGGTGGATTACATCCCTGAAATTTGAATCTAATCACCTTTTATCTCACATCATGGAAATCATGTCATCCACATCATCTAGCCTTCTAGATAATGTTTCACATTTTTGGACAACACATTCAACAAATAGTCTTGGACAAAGGGGCCTCTACCTATATTATGTCCTCAAAGTGTTGGAACGCTCTTGGATCTCCAAAATTGTCACCACCTAAGTCTCTTTTAAATGCTTTTAATAAACACATATTGCATCCTCAAGAGGTTTTCCTACTTTTTCTATCAATCTTGGGGTAAAACGATATCAATTGAAGTTGAATTCATTGATTCCCCATTATATTACAATCTCTTCCTTGGGAAAAGTTGGTACTATGCTATGAGGGATATTGTCTCATTAGTCTTTTGTGTCATGATGTTCCTTAATTATGGTAAAATAGCCACTATCAACTAGTTGAAGTTTTGCAAGCATGACTTTCATTTCCATGATATCTAATTACTTCCATTTGTAGGATATTCCCCTTCTTATTTTGAAAGCATCGAAGCAGAGATGTTTGAGGACTGTTCATTGATTGGAACTTTACCTCTTACTCCCCCTAATCCTTCTCTGTCTACTTCCATCATAAGCATGATCTCTTTTATCACCATTGGATCCCTTATATATGTTGATCCTCTAGCAATGCTTATGGAAGAAAAATATCATGTGGGCACAATGCCACCTCTTGTGGAAATGATCACCTCTTTAATGGTACAACAAGAACCTACTAACATTAGTTAGAAACACCATCTTAATATGGAATATGATCAAACTACTCTATCCATATGGGTCATCACTCTATCCACTTCACATGACTCCCTTGATGTTGATTTTCCTTTAGAAAATACCATCTTGGATGTCATGGATTCACATGACAATCCAAGGGATACTCTACCTCATGATGATTTTGCTCTCGCAGATTCTAAAATAGTGGATCTGGGAAAACAAACCTTGAATTAGATCAGGGGAATTTCATAGGTTATCCCGTGAAGTACCACTCTTAGACCAATTCATGTCTGGGATCTCTAGTTATGAACTTACCACCAAATTTTCCCCTCTAAACTCCCTTGTCAACAAGTGTGTTATACCCTCTTTGTGTCTTGAGCATCGTTTTCAAGGATTTATCTTAGCTCACGATACGTTTCATACTTTATGTCCTCGATTCATCCTTGATAATGTTATGGTTCTAGGTTATCCTTTGAATCATAAACCTTTAGGAATGTGGAAATTAAATTGGACGTGTTATGGGCCCATCATTGTGTGCCATATGTTTCTAACAACTGCACTTGAGTTCATACATGTCAATCAAAACCCTTGGCATATGTCAGGTAGTGTGTACTACATTGTATAGCATATCATAATGCATCATTCGTTGTATATATGTATATAATACATCATACAAACACAAAAAGCTCAAAATTATTTTTTCTTGTTATTACTCTCAAAAATATTTGTTCCTATTATTATTTGATTGACGTTTCTTCTCTCGTTATGTGTTGTAACCATGGGTCTAGTATTTTTTAATGGTTTTATAGGATAGAATGGAGTTTTTCCACTTTATAACTAGTGACTTGAGGTATACTTTTGAAGCTTGCATATAGGGTTAGGATTCACATAAATATTTCCATTACATATTTTATCTTCCCCATACCATTTCATTGTGCCTTAGGTCCCACCTTGTCAAGTTTCCAAACACTTTTCTAAATATTCCTACTTTTCTTAGGTCAGTTCCATCAACATCAAAAATTGATGCATGTCATTATGCCACTCGTCTCTCTGGAAAAATATTTCTTTTAGTATTATTTTCATGCTCATTAAACAATTAAAATCTCGAGCTTCTTTTTTTAATCTTTTCACACTTTTTAAACTATCTTAAAATGTCAATTTATTTGTATCCTTTCCTATTTGTTGGTCAAGATGAAAGTCAGTGAACACTCTCTTCTTTATTCTCATGCTCATTAAACCATGAGAAAGACATGAGTACACTTTTAACTTGTTTGCATACTTGTTAAAAAACACACAAAAAGGACACATGTCCACTTATACTTTTAACTCTTTTTTAGGCTCATTAAAATTGAATGAAAATATATTATCAAGCTAACTTGTATTATCTTTCATGCTTGTTAAACTATGAAGAGGATCATCTATACAAAAATGGGAAGGGGTAAGCTTGATTATCTTTATTTTCTCATGTTAGTCATAATATTCCCTTAAAAATGGCACTTCTTTGAGTCATCCTCTTACAATTGGTCTTTTCCTAGCTTCAAATCCACACCATCAGCATAAGTCAAGTCAGTCAGTCATTAAGTCAATATCTCAACTGCTTGGTTAACCTTCCAATCCTTGGGCTGTAGTGATGCCTCCTGTGTTGCCACCGTATCTAAATGTTATTCTTTATTCCCTGATGCCAAGTTCAAATTTGTTTCATCCCATTATATTTTTAACGGAATCCTTAGTCAATGTCATCCATTTGCGGTATCATTTCACCATTTGTGTCACTCACCTTTGTGTCAATTGTGCATCAGTTCTTTATTTCCTATTGTCAATGACCTCATCTTGGTGTCAATTTCATCTCAAATTATGGGGGATACGTTAAGGCCTTCCTTCGTCATAGCTCTACCCATTGACATCAACACCTTATCTGGGATGTAGACCTAGAAACAATCTAGGATGTTGGATATTGCAGTCCTTAGTGGTAGGATTCCTCGTTATTGACAATGTTTTTTCTCACTGGCCCATGTTGACCGATTCTACCAGTGCTCGACATCAACTCATTCACTATGACTCACTATGTTTTGTTAAGTACCCTGGGAACCATTTTCATCATTACTGGTATCCCTCGTGTTTTTTAATATGATACCTTAATTCGCAGTAATTAGATGAACTCCTTGCATACTTGACATTAGCTCATTAATTCACATGTAGTATAATCGTACCATCAAGATGAGTAGAAGACCTTAGGGACTCGACATAAGCTCATTCATTCACATGTAGTATAAGCATACCATCAATATGAGTATAAGACCTTAGGGCTTCGGTATACCTAAATCAAACAAATTTCCTTCTGCCAAGTTGTGTTAAAGAATGTATTATGTACTTTGAGGGCCGCATTTGGGCACTTCCATTAGTGTCTGCAACCCTATTGATAACTACCATGACAGAGATCTACATTGTATTATTATCAATCCTTGATGACATTAGTATGAAGTATATTATGTTGGAGGCCATGCTCTATTCATTTGGTACCAAGTATGTGTATGCCTACATTGGGGATGTACATTATATGTATCAGACTATGACTTTTGAAAACCTTTGTAGGTTTTGCATCCTTGACTCCCTCCATCTACATATCTCACTAATATTATTAAAATTCATATCACCCATAAACTTCTTTTACAACATCATACATTAGGGGGAATATTTGGGTCTATCATCAGTCAAAATGACACCCCCCTCTGTCTACATGGGAAGAATAAAAAAATGATGCCTAGAATGTAAAAGAAACTCCATGGAAACTCTCTCAAAAACTTATTTTTGTCTCTCTAGAACCCCTAATACAACAATAGGGAGAGTTGAAACACTCAAGTTGGTCTACTTGTGAGAGTTTCAACGTTATGTTTACTCTGCAAAAGGGAGTTGGAGTAGCTAGGGAAAGTAGAGTGAATGGATAAGGTTGGAAAAATTAAAAATTGATCAAATTTTAAAGATAATGATGATTGGAACATATCAAACATGGTCAGCAAAGTTTCAAGATACATTTTATCACTCCTTAAATCAATATATATAAACAATTCTTTAAATGGAGCAAGGGGAGAAATTTGGAAATAACGAAATGTTGTTGAATTAAAAACCCACTTCTATTTGTGATAAGATACATAACACGCTGGACCTTGATTTTAAGTTGTGGTTAGAGGAGGACCTAGGGGCAAGGACCACAAAGGGAGCAAAACTGTAACTTTTATTGGTAGAACAAAAATATCATGTTCTTCCTCCCTACCACATGTTTTTTCTATATTATTATTAATGTATGTTTATGGGTTATTCATTATATTAATGTGTTAATAGTGCTAGACCCGCCAACATGTCAAGGCAATCTCCCCGGTAAGAAGTACCAATTAGACCTCAGACCATTTGGTGTAGGAGTCCTAGGAGTGAGTCGTAAGGTAATGCCTTGACTGCGATGTCGCATAGAGGCAAGTAAGATAACTTTGTCAGTAGCAAGGGTGTGACCGTTGCAGTGAGTCAAGGAAGGTGCATGAGAGGTTCTAACACAGGTGGGTTGAGATGAGGGTGAAGGTGAGTTCCATGTTGAAAGGGATCAATCCCAACTTGAATAGGAACACACAACGCACAAGACATACACAGCTTCCGGCGGAGCAGTCCACACAGATGTGACAGTCACAACATACAAGGTAAGATAACACATACAACACTCACGAATCAGTCCTAATGAGTGCAATGGTTCTTACATTGAGCTTCATATGAAAGGTGTGTCTGATGTCCAGTAGATCAGTCGACATGGATGAGATAACATTAATAACATATACAACACATTTCCATTAATAGATTATGCATTTCAACAAATGAAACAGTTCAGATGTAGAGCACAGGTTAAAGCAACATGCATTACAAGTGTTAAAGATTAGCCTTAAAACAGATACAATACATGTGTGAAAACGTGTTGGATCTTATTATATAAATAAGTGTAAGTTCCAATCATACAATACATCCCTGTAAACCTGCTAGCCCTAATAGTGGAACGTTACAGCCACATCCACCTGCTCCTCCAAAGAGATGAACTAGCTTCATGCAATGGAGAAGCCAAGGCACATTACAATATTGTCCAAGCTCTTTCCAAGATAGTCTTATCAGAAGCTTGGATGACTAAAATCCCTTACAATGAGTTATGAGGGAATAGTTATAGCAAAGGGTGGGGTGACCCATGACATTCCCCTTTGTAACAGTTCAACTACCCTCATGACTTTTCACCTACTCTATGATTGTTACATCCAACTATTGACACTTGACTTACACTTGAAAAGGCTCAACATTACAATGCACATGTACTCATGTGAGACAAAATGGCTTGAGAAAGCCATGCAAGACATCACTGACACTTGGTCCGTTGTGATGAGACCAACTCTTTTACATGCTTGCGATGGTGAAGGTGGTAAGCTGATGCCAAGCTTGGTCGTCTGTGATGTTGTGCATGCACCCCAAGGTGACATCTTGCTAAAGTGAACTCTTGCCTCTATTGCATCTGGTGCATTGGTTCGGTTCCTTCATCCAACTTGTATGCTAACATGCGCATGGTCTTCTTGGGTGCGACTGAACCAGAAACACACTGATGCATATTGTTTGTGCTAATCTTCAAGTGTGTGCTGGCGGTCATGCGCATCAAAATGTCAAAGTACATGTTCAGCTCCAGTTGGACATGCTTCTTGTCTTCGCCTTGGTGAGTGTGTTGAATGGGTTTGATCACATGTATGCACACAATGACATGCATGCTACTGAATCCCTTGCATTCGATCAACAACACTTCTCACCATGTCTACTCAGTGCCCGCTGTTGGGATAGATCTATAACTTGTACAGGTGCAGTTCCATCCATGAGTGCATGTTGCATCCACTACTATACCTGTTACTATTGCAACTCATTCCTCTATCTGTGTAGTTTCATGTTCTTCCTAATTTGTTGCTTCAACACATGCAACTCCTTCCTTGTTCCATTCTCTGTCTTCGCTTGATCTTCATGTCGCATTGTCACCTCATAACCTGAGTCTCCAAAGTTTCTTTCATCATCAGAGGATCTGCTTGATCTTGTAACTTTGTTCCGCCTCTGTGTTGTCAACAACCTTGCTCTTACATTCGTTGCATTCAGTATGTTGCCTTCAGTTGTTGTTCATGATGTTGCTTGTTGTGATTTTTCTGTTGTCATATCTTGATTCCCTTTTCTACGAACAACTTGATGTCTTGATGAGTAGGCAAGCTCATAGACACTTGATCGACTACATCCCCAAGTGTGCTTTGAATAGTGTCCTTGAATTTTTCTCTCCTAGAACCGATGTACCTATGCTGCTGAGAGGTAGATGAACACCTGCAATACATGGAGACATGGAAACATTCATGGCAAGCAATCTGTCAGTCAAAAACCAAAATGAACTTAAGAACTAACTTGCAACATCCCTATGTGACTGATCATGTAGGTTGTGTAATTTCGACTGGGAGGTCAGGAGAATGACTACCAAGACTACACAAGGCATAGTCTGGGCTACTGGGAGACTGACTGCTAGAACTACGCAATGCACAACCTAGTCTATCTATTGACTACTGGAATTGTACAATGCGCAATCTCAGCTGGCAATGGTTGCAGACTCAGTGACTACATTGTGCAATTTTCTTGGCCAACAATCAGTCCCTCAGGATTGCACAAAGCAGGCCTGGGGAATAGCTACTGGGAAGAAATGTCCATCTCTGGAGAGGAAGGTAGAGCCTTCCCTCTCAGGATTGCGCAATGCTGTCTGGTGGGGCAGAGTTTGGGCCAAGTTTGGCCAGACTTGCCGTTTTGAAGTACTAAAAGATATTTTTAGGGAAAACGGAGGGACTAGAAAAGTGTCAAACAATTTTACCTATTTGTTTTCAGCCTCCTCTTTTAGATATTTGAAATGAGGTATTATGATAGCCAAATGCAAATCGTATGCCAAAGTTATGACCCCAGGAAGTTGACGTTCCAACTTATCCCAACGGGGCCCATAAGCTTTTGATGTTTCGTCTCCTAGGGTTAGGTTTTTAGATATTTAGGGTTTCTCACTGTTTCCCAATGATAGAAATGCCACCAAGCCTCATTCTAACACAATTCAGAGGCTTGTAGCCACCACATCTATTCTCAGAGATAAGCTACAATCACTCGAGCTAGTTTATTTCCATTCTGTATGTACTCATATTTATGTTCTTTGATATTAATGAAATGAAGTTTTATTTCTATTGCATATCTATGTTTATGTTTATATCTATATTTTGTTGTGTTCTTGCATAAGTTTGGATCAATGGTATCAAAGTGTTCTGATCTTCCTTTGTTTTTCTTTGCATGTCCCCAACGAGGTCAAGGTATAAGTAGTTAGGACTCGAATTGGTTGAACCTTTTCAAGACCAGCCCCACAAACCCTAATGACCTCCCATGGCAAAAGAAAAGAAAGACGAGGGATTATGAGATCCTTTCAAAATATTTCTCGAGGAAGCCCTCGAGCGATAGAGGAACGCAATGATGGATAACTTTGCCCAAATCCTTTGGCGACTACCCACAAGCGATGCATCTTCGTCCAACAACCACTCTGGAGGTGCCACTCCTTTTAAGGTACAAGTTAACTTTGACATTCCCATATTTGAAGGCTAAATACATGCAAGCACCATAGATAGATGGTTAAATTTTTTTGAAGGATTTTTTTCAGTTCATGACTTTTCCAATCAGGAAAATATTACTTTTTCACTCCTCAAGGTTGCCCCCCATGTCAAGGATTGGTGGAAACCTACTGTGAACAAAAGGATAAGAAGGAATCCTCATTGTTTTCAGTCGCACCCACTTGGAATTCTTTCTAAGACACCATTAAGGAACAATATTATCATGTTGGGAGCTATGAATATAAATACATAAAGTGGACCACACTATGGCAGGGAAGGGACCAAGATGTGTCAGAATTCACAAATATTTTTCATACATTTCACACGAAGTTGGGTATCAAGGATTCTAAGCAGAATTTGGTCCTCAAGTACCGCAGTTGTCTACATAAGTACATTGTTCGGTCCCTATAATACTAGTGTATCCACCCTTATTATTATTGTTGTGCCCATGTAGCCCCCATATTTTTATTGTTGTGCCCTATAGAATCCCACTGTTTTTATTGGTGTTCCCTTACATTATTATTATTATTATTGTGCCCCATAGAATCCCACTATTGTTATTGTTGTTCCCTTACATTATTATTGTTATGTAGGCTCTAATTATATTGTGACCCTTTAGACTCCTATGTATGCAAAGAAGGTCTTTTCATTTGTATCATCCAAAAATTGTTCATTTATGTAATGCAAAGGAGGTTTCCCCCTTGAAGAGGATAATTTTTAAGTCGTTGATCTATCTTTTTGTGAAATAGTTGCATAACATTTGGTATCAGAGGTTTGATGAATTCCGTTTTCAAGGTTTGATGAATTCCATTTTCAAACTCTTCCTTAGAAAATTTGTGTTAGTATTTTTTGAAGATATAATAATCTACAGTAAGTCTTGGAAGTATCATGTTCAACATGTTGATAGGGTGCTCAAACTATTGGAGAAGAAACAAGTATATGCAAAAACCTCCAAACGTTTCTTTGGAGTACAGGAGGTGGAATATTTGGGTCATATTGTATCTCATGAGGGTGTTAAGGTATACCCTAACATAATTAAAGCCACTAAGGAATGGAAAATGCCCACAATAATAAATCATCTTCAAGGATTTCTCAGGTTGACAGGGTATTCTTGCAAGTTTGTTAAGAATTATGGGAGAATGGCAGCACCTCTAACATCATTACTGAAGAAAGATGCATTTCCTTGGACTCCAGAAGCAATGAAGGCATTTTAGAATCTTAAAGAGGCAATGTGGCAAGCACCTGTTTTAGCTACACGACACTTCACAGAAAAATTTATTGTGGAATGTGATGCTTCAGGAAATGGAATTGGTGTTGTTTTAATGCAAGAAGGAAGACCCATTTCTTTTGAAATTTGTCCAATCAAAGAAAAGTATTTACACAAACCTATTTATGAGAAGGAAATGTTGGAAATACTACAAGCACTAAATAAATGGCGACCTTGCCTAAAGGGAAGACACTCCAAGGTAAAAACATATCATGATATTCTTAAATACTTTTTCCAATAAAGATTATCTTCAAAAGAGCAGCAAAAATGGGTGACAAAGATGTTGGGTTATGACTTTGAAGCCATCTACAAAAATGGGAAGAAAAATGTTGTTGTAGATGCACTCTCAAGAAAGGATGAGGATGTGGAAGCATTGTTTTGTGCCATTTTTATTATCCAACCTGAGTGGATAACTGAAGCAAGGGATGAATGGAAGAATGATGAAGAGGTGTGGTCACTCATTCAAGATTTGCAACAATATCCCAGTCCATTTGATACATTTAGCTGGAAAAATGATTCTTTATGATATAAAGATCACTTATATATTTGTAAGAATTCCCAATTCAAAAAAATTATTATTTTGGAATTGCACACCTCTCCCTTAGGAGGGCACTCAATATTTTTTAAAACTTACCATAGGATCAAGAAGGAATTTTTTTGGGATGGACTTAAAACTAATATTCAGAAGTTTGTGGTAGAATTTTTGGTTTTCCAACAAAATAAAGTTGATAAATTAAGACCTTGGGTTCGTTACATCCTTTATCCATTCCAATCCAGCGTTGGGAGGAGGTCTCAATGGATTTTATCACGTGTTTACCCAAGTTTGAAGGAACAAGTGTCATCATGGTGGTAGCTGATAGACTTACCAAGTATGCACACTTTTGTGCATTATCTCATTATTTTAAAGCCAGTACAGTTGTCACTGCATTTATGAAAACAATTCAAAAGTTTCATGAAATTCCAAAGATTATAGTAAGTGACAAAGATCCCATTTTCACTGGAAAATTTTGGATGGAAATATTTTCTTGTCTTGGTACTAAATTAGATCATAGCTCATCCTATCATCTTCAATCTGATGGGCAAAGTCAGATAGTGAATAAATTTTTGGAAGGATATTTTTGTTGCTTTGTATCTAATAAACAAACACAATGGGTCAAGTGGTTACCTCTAGTTGAATTGTGGTATAACACTTCCTTCCATACTATAACAAAAATAATCCCATTTATTACACTTTATGGATATCATCCACCATCTATCACATCATCTTTAAGAGAAAATTATAAGGTTCAAGTAGTGGAAGATCACATCAAGCATCAACAGAAAGTCCTCCAACTCTTAAACGATAACCTCACTTTGGCGCAGAATCGAATGAAGCAACAGGCAGATCAACATCGCAGTGATAGAAGTTTTGACGTGGGTGACTGGGTATTTTTACGGATACAACCATATAAAAAAATGTCTCTCAAGCAATCTAATAAGGATAATAAATTATCACCCAAGTACTATGGTACTTACAAGGTATTGCAAAAGATTGGTACAATGGCATACAAATTGGAGTTTTCTGCATCTTCCCTAGTACACCCAATTTTCCATGTTTCATGCTTAAAGAATGTTATTGGTGACAAGATTCCAGTTAAAACATTTTTGCCAGAAATTGACAAAGAAGAAAAAATATCTAAGCCTAAAGCAGTCACAGAAACAAGAGCCTGGTAGCTACAGAATCTAGCAATCTTAGAATATCGCATTATGTGGAAGAACTTACCCACTGAAGATTCCACATGGGAGGACGATAATTTTATACAAAAGCATCCATAACTACTCAAACATTGAGGACAACACTTTTTTGAAGGAGAGGGGCATGTTAAGTCCCTATAATACTAGTGTATCCCCCCTTATTGTCATTGTTGTGCCCATGTAGCCCCCAAATTGTTATTATTGTGCCCCATAGAAGCCCACTGTTGTTATTGGTGCGCCCTTACATTATTATTGTTTTGTAGCCTTTGATTATATTGTGACCCCTTAGACTCCTATATATACAAAGGAGGTATTGTCATTTGTATCATCTAATAATAATTCATTTATGTAATGTAAAAGAGGTTTCCCCCTCAAAGAGGATAATTTTTAAGTCGTTGATCTATCTTTTTGTGAGTTGGTTGCATGTTAGGTCCCTATAATACTAGTGTATCCCCCTTATTGTTATTGTTGTGCCCATGTAGCCCCCATATTATTATTTTTGTGCCCCATAGAAGCCCACTATTGTTATTGTTGTTCCCTTACATTATTATTGTTATGTGGGATCTGATTATATTGTGACCCCTTAGACTCCTATATATACAAAGGAGGTATTGTCATTTGTATCATCCAAGAATTGTTCATTTATTTAATGTAAAGGAGGTTTGCCCCTCGAAGAGGATAATTTTAAGTCATTGGTCTATCTTTTCTGTGAGCTTGTTGCATAACATTTGGTATAAGAGCTTTGGATTTTAGGGTTTCACATCTTCAAATGGGCTCCAAAATTCAATCTCAAACAGGTGACCTAGAGAAAATCGTCATAACTTTCGTTTCAAGAATTAGATTTAAATTCTGTAAAAAGTGTTGAAATCACATGAACTTTAGTTTTTCTTGTATCAAATTCAGAGCCGACGATTGAAACAATGACATGTGGCATCCTATACAATGTTGATCTTCTGAACCAGTCCATAATCAGGTCATCGTGGGATATTTGGCATAAGTCTTCCTTGAAGAATTAAATCTTGATCAAACTTGTTAACACTCAGATTTTCCCAGAAGTTGTAAGAAGGGGAAAGGGGTTTGAGGTAACCACAAACCAATATTTTAGATACAGAATCTAGCCAGTCTGTATCCAGAGAGAGATCTCTCTTTAAGTTTTAGCTTTGTTTTATAAGGTTTTAGGCTAGTTATTAGAGCTTGGGATTTTGTTTGAATTTGTTGGTGAATTTCAAAAGCAGACAGACAAGCAAACAAAGTGAATAAGAAAACAAGCATGCAAGCAAACTGACTAAAAGCAAACACTACTCCTGCTCCTACACTAACAGTGCATGGGCTTGATCACGTGAAGTGATATTTCCAATGCAGCCATCAGTGCATTGGTAGACCCATGTTGGTGAAGGCTTGGCCTGTGAGCAACCCAGTTGTGCGAACCAGAAAACAAGAAAGATATAACAATGAATGCAACCACAACTCATGTCTAACAGTGCCCACAGGACCTAAGCGAGTGCAAGTGCGTGACAAGAAGTCCATGGAATTATCATGGTGTTGAGTGACATTGTGTGAAACTTTGAAGCATAAGCACACTCTTGACTGAGACATGCAAGCAAACAAAAGAAACAAAAATAAATTGTGTCGTACATGCGTGCTTGCAATGTAATATTTCTCCAATGCATGAGCAATGGGATCGTGCAGTTCGAGTGGAGGAGATGTGATCTGTGTGTGAGATGGATATTCAATGCATACAAATGAGTGATGAGGAGCCTTGGGTGATTGAACCATTTCATGTTCGGAAGTGAGACTAACCCCAAGAGAGTGAGGACTTGACATAACCATCAGCTTGGGCTGAAGTGCCTGACAATCTTGGGTGTCTCAACTTCATCATTAGGTAGATAATCATAAACCAATGGCTTCGAAAGATCAACTATGATAGAGCCATAATCATGATCAAATATGGAAACAAATGGATCACAACTGCCACGATCAAAAAAATAAATGAATTCATCAACATCCTCATGATCAGATGTATCAAACAGAGGGGTAGATGAAAAGAAAACAAACTCATCCTCTTTGCTTCCGGGAAAGACAGATGAAAGATCAAGTGGATTTTCAATGAATAGCTTATCATCTCCATTGTCGATGGATTGTTGGGTAGTGGAGGCCCCGTGTATCGGTTTTGGGGGCTTAAAGCCCATAAGTCAGGGTAATGATATTGTAAAACGTTCCATGAAGTGCGCGGAGCGCGAAATGTAATAGGTCGAGTCAAAGGGTTGTCTGCCCGAAAATAATGTAAATTAATAGGAAGTGAGTTAGCCTGTCCATGATCCACGGACCATGGGAATGTTTAAATAGAGTGAAGCTCTAAGGATAGAAGGTAGCTTTTAGGGAAATCTGATGTGTTATGGGTTTTTGAAAGCAATATTCGCTCTAAGTCTGTAAGTGTGAGTCGTGAAGATTAGTAGTTAGATAGAGGCTCTGCAGATATGTGCGTGGAGGCCTGGTAGAGTCTGCAGTTGTGTGTGCGGAGGCTTGGTAGAGTCTACAACTATATAGGTAGACCCCTGCAGTTGTATGCGTAGGGCTGAAAGTGGATTGTACTGAAACAAAGACATTAATAGAGATAAGTTGGTTCTGAATTATCATGTTGGTTCTAAAATTCTGTGGATATGATTATGTTCTGGTTTATGCATCTGTTATGATCTATGATTGTATGCATGTCCTTAAGAGTTAAGATGGTGCACACTAGTTATAACTGTTAAATGTTTGCTTAAAGACCTTAAGAACTAGATCTAATCTAGTATAAACTCGTTAATAATAAAGCACAAAGGCCCGGATCTACATGGAAGCCTGACTGTAGTGTGGAGTGGCACAAGGGCTCAGATTGGTTCATGACCCCTCCAGACCACATCAAGACATCCCAAGGCTGCGAAAACTTGCTTCTAGCACCCTCCCCTACTACCTCGGTTGAGACTTCAGTCCGCGCTCCGTGGACTGTTGCCGAAAGGGCCAGTAGTGCGGGATTTGTTTGGCTAAATCACTTCTGAACCTAGGTTAGGCCCCAACAAGCTAACATGGACTAACATCTAGTGAGTCCTAAAAGTGATCAACAATGGGTGCATCTGGGGATGAAGACACACATGCAAAATCATGGATGGCAGGTTCACCAAAGATGTTAAGAAAGAATGGAGGGGGATCGAACGGAAGGGATTCATCCTTCATCAAGTGTTGATGCTCAAGATCCTACTCATACTCTTCATGAATGACAGCAGATGTTGGTTGTGAAACACCAACTCCGTCAATGGGTTGTTCCTCGCTCACAATAAATGAAGAGTCCAGAATGGATGAACACAAGGTAGCATCATCCGAAGGAACACCTGAGTGCGAAGAAGGAGGTCGTAGAAAAGAATGCATATGAGAACTCAAATGACTCTCAACCAAATCTGGGTGAAAATTGAGTGAACTAATGTTGGGAGAATGTCAAAGACGAACAGGTGTGTGAGCATGCTCTTCAGCATCACCAATGGTGGAGCTATTGAATAAGAGGAAGGTAGATAGCCATTCAAGACAGTGACCCCATCCACATGAGATTGTGTAATTCCATCAATGAAGAATGTTAAGCGAGGCTTGATTTCAAGATTTCTCTTGGGATGGGAATATTTCTTAAGGCAATACTCGAATCAGTCCCAAAGATAAGCAAATTTCATCTGGCTCCTCGAAGCTTGAAACTGCAAGTCACAGAAGCGCTACCAAAAATCAATAATTGATTCATGTGGAGCCCTCTGTTGTTGTAGCAGTCTCTGATCAGGATGGTCTAGATCAAAATGATAGAACATGTCTTCAATGAGATCATAGAAGTGCTCAAATGAGTACACACTATCGTCCGATAGGGTAAGCATCCAACGAAATGGAGATTCACAAAGTGTATATGCAAGCAACAAACCGACATGTTCATCAGAAAACTCATCTTCTTTATGAATCATGGAAAGAAATTCATGTAAGTACTCAAGCCAGGCCACTTCACCTTCACCATCATATGTGAAAGTGGACAAGAGATCGAAAAACTCCACTGTGATGGAGACATATCCACGATTCAAAAAACACTGCAAGGGAAGAAGAGTGCAAGACTCCATGAAAGGTATGCAAAGATTCAAAACTAGATGAGAGGACACAACTTTTCATCTGGCCTCCCTTCTAGCGCCAAAAATGTTGACGGTGTTGGACCCGCCAACATGTCAAGGGGATCTCCCCGGTAGGAAGTCCCAATTAGACCTCAAACTGTTTGGTGTAGGAGTCCCAACAGTGATTCGTAAGGTAATTCCTTGACCGCGATGTCGCACAGAGGCAAGTAAGATAACTCTATGTAGTGTTGTCTTCCAGAGTCATTGGATTCATGTTTGTTGGAATCGACGTTTCAAACCAACCTCTATGGTTCATCATCAGGATTAGATCCATGAGTTAAATAAGTTAGAACTCAATGAGTTTTAAATAAGGATAGGGATGGGATGGGATGAATATCAAACAACATGTTAGATGTTGTAATTTCGCTTTGTCTAATTTGTTTATTTTAATTTTATTATTAATTTAATAATTATTTTAGTTATTGGTTTTTAATTCATAATTTAATATCTAGTTTTTCTTTTTTATATTTAAAATTAGGATTAGAATTATATATTAATAGTGATTACAACTAAATAAATTATCTAGAATTATTAATTTTATTAATTTATGTTTGAATAATAGTGTATGAAATGTTGAATAATATAATGAATATGAATATAAAAAATATGATAAAAATATTCATAATCATCAGATCATTTCAATAATATCATAACACGAATTTATTCAAACACATAAATAATAAAAAATAATTATTATAAAGATAATTGTTAGTTAGTTGATAATCACTAATTAATAGTTGTAATTCTAATCCTAATTTTAAATCTAAAAAAGAAAAACCAGATATTAAATTATGAAATAAAAACGAATAACTAAAATAATTATTAAATTAAAATAAACAAATTAGAACAAAGCGAAATTACATCATCTAAAATGTCGGCTAATATTCATTCCCATCCCAACACTAGCCTTATTTAAACGTCATTGAGTTCTAACTTATTTCACTCATGGATCTAATCTTGATGATGAACCACAGAGGTTGGTTTGAAACGTCGATTCCAACAAACATAAATGTGATGACTCTAGAAGACAACAATACACAGAATATAGATCGTGGAAGCCTCAAATCAATAAGATAACTCTGTCAGTAGCAAGGGTGTGACCGCTACAGTGAGTCAAGAAAGGTGCATGAGAGGTTCTAACACAAGTGGGTTGAGATGAGGGTGAAGGTGAGCTCCAGGTTGAAGGGATCCGTCCCAACTCGACTAGGAACATAAACACATAGGACATATACCCCTTTCGGCGGAGCAGTCCACACGGATGAGGCATTCACAACATACAAGGTGAGATAGTAAGTACGACACTCCCGAGTCAGTCTAAACAAGTGCAATGGTTGTTACAACGAGCTTCATATGAAAGGTTTGTTTGATGTCTGGTAGAGCAGTCGACACAGACGAGATAGTATTAACAAAATATACAACACATTTCCATTAATAGATTATGCATTACAACAAATGAAACAGTTCAGATGTAGAACACAGGTTAAAGCAACATGCATTACAAGTGTTAAAGATCAATCTTACAATAGATACAATACATGTATGAAAATTTGATGGCTCTTATTATATAAATAAGTGTAAGTTCCAATCATACAATACATCCATGTAAACCCACTAGCCCCAACAGTCGAACGTTATAGCCACATCCGCCTGCTCCTCCAAAGAGATGAACTAGCTTCGTGCAGTGGAGAAGCCAAGGCACATTACAATACTTTCCAAGCTCTTTCCAAGATAGTCTTATCAGAAGCTTGGCTAACCAAAAGCCCTTATAATGAGTTATGAGGGACTATTTATAGCAAAGGGTGGGGTGACCCTTAACATTCCCCTTTGTGACAATTCAACTACCCTCATGACTCTTCACCTACTCTATGATTGTTACATCCAACTATTTATACTTGACTTACACTTAACATGACTGAACATTACAATGCACATGTACTCATGTGAGGCAAAATGGCTTGAGAAATACATGCAATACATCACTGGCACTCGGTCCGTTGTGATGATACCAACTCTTTGACATGCTTATGATGGTGAAGGTGGTGAGCTGATGCCAAGCTTAGTCGTCTATGATGGTGTGCATGCACCCCAAGGTGACATCTTGCTGAAGCGAACTCTTGCCTCCGTTGCATCCAGTGCATTGGTTCAGTTCCTTCATCCAACTCATCTGCTAACATGTGCATGGTCTTCTTGGGTGCATCGAAATCATAAACACAATGATGCATAGTGTCTATGTTGATCTTCAAGTTTGTGTTGGTGGTCATGTACATCAACTTGCCGATGTACATGTTTAACTCCAGTTGGACTTGCTTCTTGTCTTTGCCTTGGTGAGTGTGTTGAATGGGTTGGATCACATGTGTGTGCACAATGATATGCATGTTGTTGAATCCCTTGCATGTGATCAACAACACTGCTCACCATGCCTGCTCTGTGCCAGCTTCTGGGATAGATCTATAACTTGTACAGGTGCAGTTTCATCCATGAGTGCATGTTGCGCCCAATGTTGTTCCTGTTACTGCTGCAAATCATTTGTCTATCTGTGTAGCTTCATGTTCTTCTTGATTTGTTGCTTCAGCACATGCAACTCCTTATTTGTTCCATTCTCTGTCTTCGCGCGATCTTCATGTCGCGTTGTCACCTCATAGCCTAAGTCTCCAAAGTTGCTTTCATCATCAGAGGGTTTGCTTGAGCTTGCAACATTGTTCCGCCTCTGTGTTGTCAACAACCTTCCTCTTGCATTTGTTGTATTTGGTATGTTTCCTTCAGCTGTTGTTCATGATGCTACTCACTGTGATGTTTCTGTTGTCATATCTTGATGCCCTTGTCTACTAACAACTTGATGTCTTCGTGAGTAAGCAAGCTCATAGACACTTGATCGACTACATCCCCAAGTGTGCTCTGAACGGTGTCTTTGACTTCTGCTCTCCTGGAACCATTGTACCTGTGCTGCTGAGAGGCAGATGAACACCTGCAATACCTGGAGATGTGGCAACAATCATGGCAAGCAATCTATCAGTCAAAAACCAAAATGAACTTATGAAGTGACTTGCAACATACTTGTGTGACTATTCATGAAGGTTGCACAATTTCGGTTGGGAGGTTGAGAGACTGACTGCCAAGACTACACAAGGCACAGTCTGGATTGTTGGGAGACTAACTAACTGCTGGAACTACACATTGCACAGTCCAGTTTGTCTGCTGACTGTTGTAATTGGACAAAGCTCAATCTCAGATGGAAATGGTTGCAGACTCAGTGACTACATTGCGCAATTTTCTTGGCCAGCAGTCACTGTCCCTTAGGATTGTGCAAAGAAAGCATGGGGAATAGCTATTGGGAAGAAATGTGCATTTCTGGAGAGGAAGGCAAAGCCTCCCCTCTCAGGATTTCACAATGTTGTCTAGTGAGGCAGAGTCCAGGCCAAGGTTGGCCAGACTCGTCGACGGGGAACTGGACGTGAATGTGAATGTGAATGCATGTTGGTACTGAGTATAAGAATAAGTAAATGATCATGCATGCAAACGATGAGTGACAAGTTCAGAAAATGAAACAACATGCATGTGGATGAGACGAGTCGCCGAATCGACGACTGTTCATGAAAAACAATTTCATGCATGCGATAGTAGTGAGATAGCAATGAAAACTAAAACAATGCTAGGACAAGCTAGTATACATGTAAATGACAGGAAGCATTCAAAGAAATCAAGAAAACATTACTCACACAAGTGAAAACACAAAAATCGACAGAAATGCAACACAAGGCATGGAAAGCAGGCTTACCCCAAAATAGTTGAGCTAAATGTGTCGACTTCTCCTAGATGTGATATGGGATGTCTGAGTTGCAAGGTTGATGAGAAGAATGAGCTCTGCATCATTTGGTTGATGATTTTTTATAACATAGAGGTTGTGACACACATGCCACAAATCTAAGGAAAGCAACACTTGGTAGTAGGTTTCTAAAATGATCCTTGCATGTAACCTCCAACTGCTAAACATACATCCATGAAACCAGGGACACATTTGCATGTTACCTTGGGAGAAGTAGCCCATGCAAGTCTGTTTCGCTTGGTCCCTAAGGGAACCGGTCAACTCAGCTGCACATGCAAGAGGTTGTCCGACTGCTTGAAGGAAATGTGCATTTCTAGCTGGGAGTTGCGCTGACTGCCCACGAGATTTGCATAATTCTGGGTAGAGCAATTGACTACTACCCAAATTTGCACAAATTTTGGGTTGAGCAGCCCTACTGGGGAAAATTGCGCAATTCCTCTTGGGAGTGTTCACTCATAGGATTACGCAATCTAGGAGCTTAGCAGGCTGCCAGACAGGATTGCTCAATTTCTATAGGGAAGGTTTGTTTCCCTCAAGAAATGTGAAATTTTCTTAGGGACGCTTCTCAACCTGCAGCTCGACCAAGTTCAGGTGAACATCCTGTGAGGGCAATGCATCAAGCTATGATCGAGAGGCTGCCTTTGTGCAAGAAAAAAATTGAAGCTTGTGAACTTGACGAAGCAAGGAAAGATGTTGTGAAGGTTGGAAGGGAGGCTCCAAAACAAAGCTAAGGAAAAATTTTGGAGAGTGGTTGTAGCTGCTACAACATAATGTTAAATTGGTTTGCAGGGATATCGATATAATGGTTTTTGGTTGTTTGTGTGTAGGTTATGGGTGCAAGAATCTCAAGGGTTGAGATCTCTAGGAGCATCACCATCAAAAGCACCAAGCATCCACCTTCCAATATAAGGTGCACTCACTTTCTTTTTCATGTTTACTTCCAATATGCATGCAAGTTTCATTCATTTTCTTGGTTATGTAGATATCTAGCTCATTGTCTCTCATAGGTCCTCAGTGGGCCTTTGGGTAAAAAGTATTCTTTTACTACAAAGGATATTCACTATAAATAGTTAGGACATCAAGTTTTTAGAAAGAAAACTCATGTCGAGAGTTACCTCTATTTGGACTCCCATCATCATCCTACCCAAAATTTTGCTATCCTTAATACGTTAGCAATAAGAGCCATGAGGATTTCAAATTTTGATGACCTTAAAAGAAGAGAAAAGACACCTAACAATGGTTTGTAGGTTCATAGGATGCGATGCAAAATACATAAATAAGGCCATGTGATCCAGGTGAATATTGGTGGCCACCCGCCTATTCCAATTTAACCCCCACCATTGCTTCTTTTAATTTTCCTTAATTGTAGCACAACTTACTATTTTTGGTAATTTTTTGGGTCCTAAACTTCGAGAGCCATTTTGAAGTACTAAAAGATATTTTTAGGGAAAATGGAGGGACTAGAAAAGTGTCAAACAATTTTACCTATTTGTTTTCAGCCTCCTCTTCTAGATATTTGAAATGAGGTATTATGATAGCCAAATGCAGATCGTATGCCAAAGTTATGACCCCAGGAAGTTGACATTCCAACTTATCCCAACGAGGCCCATAAGCTTTTGATGTTTCATCTCCTAGGGTTAGGTTTTTAGATGTTTAGGGTTTCTCACTGTTTCCCAATGATAGAAATGCCACCAAGCCTCATTCTAACACAATTCAGAGGCTTGTAGCCACCACATCTATTCTCAGAGATAAGCTACAATCACCCGAGCTAGTTTATTTCCATTCTGTATGTACTCATATTTATGTTCTTTGATATTAATGAAATGAAGTTTTATTTCTATTGCATATCTATGTTTATGTTTATATCTATATTTTGTTGTGTTCTTGCATAAGTCTGGATCAATGGTATCAAAGTGTTCTGATCTTCCTTTGTTTTTCTTTGCATGTCCCCAACGAGGTCAAGGTATAAGTAGTTAGGACTCGAATTGGTTGAACCTTTGCAAGACCAGCTCCACAAACCCTAATGACCTCCCATGGCAGAAGAAAAGAAAGACGAGGGATTATGAGATCCTTTCAAAATATTGCTCGAGGAAGCCCTCGAGCGATAGAGGAATGCAATGATGGATAACTTTGCCCAAATCCTTTGGCGACTACCCACAGGCGATGCATATTCATCCAACAACCACTCTGGAGGTGCCACTCCTTTTAAGGTACAAGTTAACTTTGACATTCCCATATTTGAAGGCTAAATACATGCAGACACCATAGATAGATGGTTAAATTTTTTTGGAAGGATGTTTTTCAGTTCATGACTTTTCCAATTAGGAAAATATTACTTTTGCACTCCTCAAGGTTGCCCCCCATGTCAAGGATTGGTGGGAAACCTACTGTGAACAAAAGGATAAGAAGGAATCCTCATTGTTTTTAGTCGCACCCACTTGGAATTCTTTCTAAGACACCATCAAGGAACAATATTATCATGTTGGGAGCTATGAATATAAATACATAAAGTGGACCACACTATGGCAGGGAAGGGACCAAGATGTGTCGGAATTCACAAATATTTTTCATACATTTCACACGAAGTTGGGTATCAAGGATTCTAAGCAGAATTTGGTCCTCAAGTACCGCAATTGTCTACATAAGAACATTGTTCGGTCCCTATAATACTAGTGTATCCCCCCTTATTATTATTGTTGTGTCCATGTAGCCCCCATATTTTTATTGTTGTGCCCCATAGAATCCCATTGTTTTTATTGGTGTTCCCTTACATTATTATTATTATTATTGTGCCCCATAGAATCCCACTATTGTTATTGTTGTTCCCTTACATTATTATTGTTATGTAGGCTCTAATTATATTGTGACCCTTTAGACTCCTATGTATGCAAAGGAGGTCTTTTCATTTGTATCATCCAAAAATTGTTCATTTATGTAATGCAAAGGAGGTTTCCCCCTTGAAGAGGATAATTTTTAAGTCGTTGATCTATCTTTTTGAATGAACATAGTGCCATAACTTTGGTATCAAGGTTTTCATGATTTCCGTCTTTCAAGGTTGATAGAATTCATCTTATTCAAACTCTTCCTTAGAAAATTTGTCGTAGTATTTTTTTTGAATATATAATAACTACGTAGTTTGGAAGTATCATGTTCAACATCTTGACAAGGTGCTCAAACTATTGGAGAAAAGAAACAAAGTATATGCAAAAACCTCCAAACGTTTCTTTGGAGTACAGGAGGTGGAATATTTGGGTCATATTGTATCTCATGAGGGTGTTAAGGTATACCCTAACATAATTAAAGCCACTAAGGAATGGAAAATGCCCACAATAATAAATCATCTTCAAGGATTTCTCAGGTTGACAGGGTATTCTTGCAAGTTTTTCAAGAAGTATGGGAGAATGGCAGCACCTCTAACATCATTACTGAAGAAAGATGCATTTCCTTGGACTCCAGAAGCAATGAAGGCATTTTAGAATCTTAAAGAGGCAATGTGGCAAGCACCTGTTTTAGCTACACCACACTTCATAAAAAAAAATATTATGGAATGTGATGCTTCGGGAAATGGAATTGGTGTTGTTTTAATGCAAGAAGGAAGACCCATTTATTTTGAAATTTGTCCAATCAAAGAAAAGTATTTACACAAAACTATTTATGAGAAGGAAATGTTGGAAATACTACAAGCACTAAATAAATGGCGACCTTGCCTAAAGGGAAGACACTCCAAGGTAAAAACATATCATGATATTCTTAAATAATTTTTGGAATAAAGATTATCTTCAAAAGAGCAGCAAAAATGGGTGACAAAGATGTTGGGTTATGACTTTGAAGCCATCTACAAAAATGGGGAGAAAAATGTTGTTGCAAATGCACTCTCAAGAAAGGATGAGGATGGGGTAGCATTGTTGTGTGCCATTTTTATTATCCAACCTGAGTGGATAACTGAAGCAAGGGATGAATGGAAGAATGATGAAGAGGTGTGGTCACTCATTCAAAAGTTGCAACAATATCCCAGTACATATGATACATTTAGCTGGAAAAATGAGTCTTTATGATATAAAGATCACTTATATATTTGTAAGAATTCCCAATTCAAAAAAATTATTATTTTGGAATTGCACACCTCTCCCTTAGGAGGGCACTCAATATTTTTTAAAACTTACCATAGGATCAAGAAGGAATTTTTTTGGGATGGACTTAAAACTAATATTCAAAACTTTGTGGTAGAAATTTTGGTTTTCCAACAAAATAAAGTTGATATATTAAGACCCCGGGTTCGTTACATCCTTTATCCATTCCAATCCAACGTTGGGAGGAGGTCTCAATGGATTTTATCACGTGTATACCCAAGTTTGAAGGAACAAGTGTCATCATGGTGGTAGCTGATAGACTTACCAAGTATGCACACTTTTGTGCATTATCTCATTATTTTAAAGCCAGTACAGTTGTCACTGCATTTATGAAAACAATTCAAAAGTTTCATGAAATTCCAAAGATTATAGTAAGTGACAAAGATCCCATTTTCACTGGAAAATTTTGGATGGAAATATTTTCTTGTCTTGGTACTAAATTAGATCATAGCTCATCCTATCATCTTCAATCTGATGGGAAAATTCAGATAGTGAATAAATTTTTGGAAGGATATTTTTGTTGCTTTGTATCTGATAAACAAACACAATGGGTCAAGTGGTTACCTCTAGTTGAATTATGGTATAACACTTCCTTCCATACTATAACAAAAATAATCCCATTTATTACACTTTATGGATATCATCCACCATCTATCACATCATCTTTAAGAGAAAATTCTAAGGTTCAAGTAGTGGAAGATCACATCAAGCATCAATATAAAGTCCTCCAACTCTTAAACGATAACCTCACTTTGGCGCAAAATCGAATGAAGCAACAGGCAGATCAACATCGCAATGATATAAGTTTTGACGTGGGTGACTGGGTATTTTTACGGATACAACCATATAAAAAAATGTCTCTCAAGCAATCTAAGAAGGATAATAAATTATCACCCAAGTACTATGGTACTTACAAGGTATTGCAAAAGATTGGTACAATGGCATACAAATTGGAGTTGTCTGCATCTTCCCTAGTACACCCAATTTTCCATGTTTCATGCTTAAAGAATGTTATTGGTGACAAGATTCCAGTTAAAACATTTTTGCCAGAAATTGAAAAAGAAGCAAAAATATATAAGCCTAAAGCAGCCATAGAAACAAGAGCCTGGTAGCTACAGATCTAGCAATTTTAGAATATCGCATTATGTGGAAGAACTTACCCACTGAAGATTCCACATGGGAGGACGATAATTTTATACAAAAGCATCCATAAATACTCAAACATTGAGGAAAACACTTTTTTGAAGGAGAGGGGCATGTTAAGTCCCTATAATACTAGTGTACCCCCCCTTATTGTCATTGTTGTGCCCATGTAGCCCCCAAATTGTTATTATTGTGCCCCATAGAAGCCCACTGTTGTTATTGGTGCACCCTTACATTATTATTGTTATGTAGCCTTTGATTATATTGTGACCCCTTAGACTCCTATATATACAAAGGAGGTATTGTCATTTGTATCATCTAATAATCATTCATTTATGTAATGTAAAAGAGGTTTCCCCCTCGAAGAGGATAATTTTTAAGTCGTTGATCTATCTTTTTGTGAGTTGGTTGCATGTTAGGTCCCTATAATACTAGTGTATCCCCCTTATTGTTATTGTTGTGCCCATGTATCCCCCATATTATTATTTTTGTGCCCCATAAAAGCCCACTATCGTTATTGTTGTTCCCTTACATTATTATTGTTATGTGGGATCTGATTATATTGTGACCCCTTAGACTCCTATATATACAAAGGAGGTATTGTCATTTGTATCATCCAAGAATTGTTCATTTATTTAATGTAAAGGAGGTTTTCCCCTCAAAGAGGATAATTTTAAGTCATTGGTCTATCTTTTCTATGAGCTTGTTGCATAACATTTGGTATAAGAGCTTTGGATTTTAGGGTTTCGCATCTTCAAACGGGCTCCAAAATTCAATCTCAAACAGGTGACCTAGAGAAAATCGTCATATCTTTCGTTTCAAGAATTAGATTTAAATTATGTAAAAAGTGTTGAAGTCACATGAACATTAGTTTTTCTTGTATCAAATTCAGAGCCGACGATTGAAACAATGACATGTGGCATCCTGTACAATGTTGATCTTCTGAACCAGTCCATAATCAGGTCATCGTGGGATATTTGGCATAAGTCTTCCTTGAAGAATTAAATCTTGATCAGACTTGTTAACACTCAGATTTTCCCAGAAGTTGTAAGAAGGGGAAAGGGGTTTGAGGTAACCACAAACCAATATTTTAGATACAGAATCTAGCCAGTCTGTATCCAGAGAGAGCTCTCTCTTTAAGTTTTAGCTTTGTTTTATAAGGTTTTAGGCTAGTTATTGGAGCTCGAGATTTTGTTTGAATTTGTTGGTGAATTTCAAAAGCAAAGGGGTAAAACTGAATTATTTAGTCCATTGGGCTAATGGAGTCAAGGAAAATGGCTCAACTGGATTTGGTTTCTCAATAAGGGATGGCTTCACAGGGCAAGATAGCTGAACAAAGAACAAATAGAGACTTAAAAGATGGAATGGGCTTAAAAGGGTTGAAGGGCAATTAAGAATCCTTCAACATGCTTTAAGAGAGTAGAACATGACTAATCACCAATAAATAGCAATTAAGAATTCTTTACTAAATGATTATAATGAATAAACTAGGAAAAACAGGAGCAATTAAGAATTCACTGTTTATGCTAGTTTAGAAGAAAACATTGAGAACAAAAACGATTGAAGACAAATTGCACTTAAGAACTTTCTGAATTATTCTTTTTCGTTTTAATATTCAAATATGGAACATAATGAATATAATAAACCAGAAAACATTAACACAGGAGATATAAGATATTTGTTTGATGTCCAATACATGAATCCTATGAAAAGTCCTTTACATCAATCCTTCGTCTAGCCAGCCATGAAAAATTTGTCCAACAACACTTTTTATTCCAAAATAATCAGTTTTACAACAATGTCAAAGAATCCACCTCCAATACTCTAAACGAGGGAGTATTTATACACAACTTTACAATAAAAATATCTCATAACAAAGTGAGATATAAAATGAGATGACTAACTAGAAGTTACATGAAGATAGGGCCAGATAGTCTTGTAGATAACAGATAGAAGCAAACGGATGGTTTGTTGTCCCTATTCGTGAGAGTGTGCTGGAGATAGGCCCTATGATTTGTCCTCTTGTTGTCTTTGATGTAACTCTGTGCTGGCTGCTCTGTTTTTATCTTCTTACTGATACACTTTACCTGAATCTGATAATTTTTACCTGTTGATCTCTATTTATCCTCTTTCACCCCCATTGACTGTAGTAAATAACCAAAATTTACTTTTTACCAAAGAGAAATTACAAAATTTCTAACATTTCTTCCGACCATTTTGGCTATGGTATTCTAGTTTTCCGAAGTTTTCTAAGGGTTTCATCTGTTTCGGTGTACCTAAAAAAGGTAAGCTGAATAGGAAACAAGTGCTTTATTTCATGCTCAACATAGAACAGATTCTCTAGACTGTCATAGAGAACTCATGCCTGTAGGGAGTGCTTTTATTCCTGATGCACTTGTTGATGAACTTGCTTGATTACCTGCATATTGATTTAACTTATCCACATAATCTATATGCCTCATTAATTTATCATTAATAACTGAAGGACTAGGTAACCCTTTATTCTGCAAAATACCAAATCTCTCCATAAAAGCATTAATTTCCTCCTGCATATCATGGCATCTTCTTTCTAAATTTTGCATCAGAGTCCTTTTAGTTAATACCCTTTTGACTTCAAGAATGGTGTATGTTCTATCTTCAATGCCTAGTTCTTGAAGGTGGTACTTATTCTTGTTATTCAAAAAATGTATGAGCCTAGTGGCTTCCTCAGGCATTTTTCCTATTTCTGCTCTTGTCTCATGCAATCATTCATTAAGTTTTAAGAGTAAATCCATCAGCTCTTCTTCAGATTTTTGCTTCATGATCTCATCAGTCTATGGATGCCTTGACAGAGGCAGCTTTAGCTGCTTCCTCAAGGCAGCAATATCTTCATCATTCTTTTTTATTAGTGCTTCTATACCCTTCACATCTTTGGGATCATGTCCCAACCCAATAATTATTTCTTCTAAAGATTTTATTCTGTTATCTTTGGCTTGTGAGGAGGCTTTCTCGAGCTGTAATTGGGCAGTTGTATTATTTAGATAATTCTCCAGTCTTTGGGCCATCATAGCCTTACCAGTCAGTGAGGAATAAATCATTTCTCCCGTTTGTTTGTGCAACTCAATCTGGTCCAAAGGATGAAGGTCTGATGCCATGACTTCAAAATTGGTTCTGAGATAGTCTGCGGCTGATTGAGACTGTGTTACTTTGGGTCATTATCATTTTTCCCTCTTTGATGTCATGGGCTGACATCAGTCTATTTTGATTAGTGGGAGCCATTTTCAAATATTGATTGTAAACTTGAAGCCTCAATGGATCATTTCTAGCTTTTATTTCCGTAAATGTTTTCTTGATATCTAAGGCATCTTTTCCTGGTGGCCTGAAAGATGATACATCTACACTTTGTTGTCTTTCTAGCTCTTGTCTCTGTGAGCTAGTGGATGTTCCCCCTACTGGAAAAGTTTGCTAGCTATCTACCCTTTCTCTTCTCTGGCTATCTATAGTCTCTTCAACAAATTCCTCCTCTGAAAGAGGATTTAGTCTTTGCCTTTTTGTACCAGGCTTTCCTGAAGGTCCACTGGTAGGGGTAGTTGTTTCCCTGTCTCTCTTTTTATTTCTTTCCTCATTTAGGGGAGTTTGCAAAATTGGAGTTTCTCCCACACTGCCCTAAGTGGGAGGAGTGTGTATTTGGGCCTGTTCTTTGGAAGTTTCAGGCTGCTTAGACATTGTAGATTGTTGTGTAGCTTGAATGCTGGTCTCTAGTTCCTTGCCTTTCACTGTTTCTATGGCTGGTGTGCTGGTTTCCTGTGAAGGTTGCTGAGATGTTCTAGCAGTAGATGCACCAATTCCCGATCTTTGTACCTGCCCAAAAGAATCTAGGTCAAATGTTTTCTCAAGATCTCTCATAACATTCTCAATATTGACTTGTTCACCATCATTTTCTACTGGGGTCCCTTCCCTTTATTCATCCATATTTGCAAATTATTCAAGCTCTGGAATCCTATGATGAATGTATGGTGACAATCTGTTCTTCATTCTTCTATCACATATAAAGTTGTTAGGGTCATATGGTATCCATCCAAAACTTTTGTGTAACTTAAAATGATCTTCTAAAATTCTTTCTGCTTCTTTCTAGGCCTCCCTAGTGTTGCAGGCAAAAGGGTCTAGCTGATTCTTGATTCTAAGCTGACCTTTCTTCTTGGAATTATAAAAATGGACTAGGTCTGCATTTATCATTTTCCTGAAATATTCCAATGCAAAGAGTCTCATTGGAACATACTTTGGTAGCTTAAAAGGGCAGAGCTCACACCCATATATCCTGATTTTTGTATGGTTCTTATATAGATACCAATCACCTATCTTTTACTGCTTGGAAAGATGAAGGATCTTCTTAATATCACCATTGATCCTAGGAGGGGAAGCTCCTGCCAATAAGGTGGTTTCTAGATGAACAAACTGATCAATGAACTCATTATAGGAGTAAGGGGACTCAAAGGATGCATGGAATATGGGACTCCAAAAAATAACAGACCTTGTATTGCCTTTGGTATCATGTTTCATGATAGGGAAAGGAAAGTTTTCTGACTGATAATACAACATGAGATGATATATGAAGGTGGTATACTTGAAAACTCCTTCATTGTCCAATCTCAAGAATTAGTCATGAATCTTGTTAGCAATATAGGAGGCATAATCATACTTAACAGCGGGGGGTTGTCCAGGAGTAAAAATTGACAACAACACTAGGGTTACCTCATCAACATATTCACTAGTGTTGAAACCAATAATTAAAGATATCATATCAACAATAATTCTTCCCACATCTGTAAAGAAGGTTTGCAAATAAAGAGGTGGGCCCTTGGGCTGATGTTTCTATAACATGAAAGTTTGACAAATGCGGTTTAGTTCTTACTAAGACAATTGAGAGAATTTCTCGAGTAAATATCCCATGGAAATGGGAGTCAGAGCTTGACTGGAGTGGAATTGCAACATTTCATTGATGGATTGAGCAGTTATTGGGAAGAGGACTATTTGGCTTGGGGACATAACTACTATGAGGTTAGGGTCGTAATTGGCCTAGCATTGATGAATTATATCAAGGAAAACATGGACTGAGGGGAGGAAATACATGGGAAGGTTAGATTCCCACAGTACTAAGATGTCAGAGCCATTCAGATAGTTATCTCCAGTTTGGCAAAAGACTTTAAGGTGGTTTTTATCAGTGGATAAGTCTTTTATCTGGAAGTCTTTATCCGCAAGAGGCAGATAGTCTAAATATTTATGAGGAGCATTCATGGGTGTAACATTCAAAGCCACAGGGGTTTCCATTTCTAGTTCTTGTGGATTTAGAAAGGAAATTTCAGGATTTCTCTGAGAAATGGGAAAAACAGCAGGTGTGGGAATTTATATGGTGAAACAAAGACTGAATTGTAATGAAATTGGGTTCTTTTATGTGGAATTGCAGTGTAAAATGTGAACATGCAGGGTTTCGATGGAAACTAGATAAATACCTGTGTTCGGAGAGTGAACAGTGCAATAACAGGTGCTGGTAGTGCTAGCAGGTTCCGGGCTGCATCGGCTGCAAGTTTCTTAGCAAGGTGACGGTTGGAAACCTCGAACAGCTGACATGGACGATCTTTGCATGGGAGCATAGGTTTGCAGTATAGAACAATGAAAATGATGTTTGTTAGTTTTATTAACAAAGTCAAGGTTGGCGGGGGTTTTTGGTTTCAGGAAGATGACATGCGCAGGGAATGAAATGATGTTTTGTCATATGCGGGATAGCGGTAAGTGGTTTCGTATCACACCGCTTTTGGGGATGGGTGGTAATTAGCCTCGGACCAGCGATTCCACAGGATGCTTGACGCATGGCAGAGGTACTGTGTGAAAACCACTTGGTGATCGCGCGTTAACGCACGGTCACAAAGTAGTGTGTGATGTCATTAATAACCGTTGGGTGTGGGATGTGCGATCGGACGGTTGACGGGAGGCGCAATGTGGCGGGGTTTACAACTGTGGGCCCAACACAATTAGGGATTAATTAATCGTATCGGGGTTGTTGTGAATGGGCGGGGAGGTTATTAATTAATCGTGAGGGTTAATTAATCCCTTTTCATGCAGCAGGAGGATTAGGTTGTTAACTAGTTACGGGTTAACTAGTTAATCCTGGTTAACATGTGTTTATGATTATAACTAACCAAAGGGGCGGGATATATAAATTTTTGGGGATTTTTAATATATTTAAATAATACAGGAAAAGGGTGAATATGTGCGGGATTTATGTAATATAAGTTAGAAATTAATATAAAAAATGTAATGAAAAAGTGCTAAGCAAAAACATTAGAATTGTGCATTTAACTTAGGCTTGAATGGAAAAAAAGGGGTTCTTGTGTGATATTGTGTATGTTTCCTAAGTAAAATAGGATTTTACTTAGGAAAATACTTATGAAGTTGAATAAATGATTTATGGATGGTTTTAAGCACTTAGGCCTTTTTAAATTATTGGGTTGAGGGTTCGATCCCTCCAGAAGTCAAAGAAATGCTCTGAGCTCCTCCAATTTAGCAAATACCTTAGCACTTAGGGGAAATTAGTGAATAATTAGGGGAAATGAGAAGAGGATTTAATTATTCTGACTTTGCTTTGCTTGAAATGCTTTCAGTGTACTGCATGCCTTGGCCTTATGTTGAAAGTGATAAATAAACACATTTAGAGACATCATTCATCACATATGATTCTGCAACATCAACTACCTACCCTACCTACTTTATCCTAGCATTTTTACTTCTTTATTTGGGTGCACTTAGACTGGAAAACCCTTATCAAATCTTCCTTTTCTTTTACATGGCAAAACCTATCTAAATTTGCACTTATTACATCCAAGGGCTCAGATTAAACTGTTGAGCTCCTTTTTATTTACTCTACCTATTTACTTATCTGCCAAGATTACATTGTTTGGTCAGATATTTATTCTCTATTTCTACAACAAAAAATTGAAAAATGAATTAGCCAAGTATAAACAGTTTGACTATTCATGAATTGTGGCATAAGTGACAAGCTGCACACAATTGTTTATTACACAAAGTGAAAAAGTAGTGGCATTTAGACTTGCAAACTTTCTTGGTCTTTCTTTTGATTGGGGTTCATTTTCTTTCATTTTTTCGACCATTTTTATTCTTTTTATGCTTTGATTTTTCTTTTAGGGTATACCCTCTTTACATTTTTTAATTTTTTTTTATTTTTTTGAAAATATGGAAAACCTTTGCAACAAGAAAAGGTATGAACATATTACAGAGCTCATCAAGTCAATCATGACATATGACACCTATTGGTAGTGGGGCCTAACAAGACTTATGGGCTTGGAAAGAAGACTCGTAGAGCTACCACAAGAATAAATTTCAAAACTTGGAGATCCAAAATTACAGAGTTACAAACATTTCAAGCTCGAGCTCCTAAAAGCAAGAAAGAGCTGTGTATTTTTTTTTAATTGCATAAATTTTGTTTGAAAAATAGTTTGAAGTGATTCCAAGGGCATATTTAATCATATGTATCAGTATTGTGTTCTAAAATTCCTCCTAAGCAAAATAATTCTACACCCATTAATCCCTCAGAAACCTCTACTATGACACATGAAGAGGAAGAATTGCAGCATGATATATCAAAATTACGGGACCAAGTGAAACGAATCTCAAACTCACAAAGAGTAACCAAATATTAAGTAAAATGTGGCATGGGTTGTTTAAAAGGTTAAATGGATGGTTTAAAACGTGACATGAATGGTTTATAATCATACATGGAAGGTTTGAACGAAGATTTCACAAAGTTGTTGCAAGAAAGGCTTCCCGGTGGTGACAAGGTAATCCATGAAAACCATGATGAATAGAAAAGGAATATGAATTATGATTTTAGAGACTCCAATGTAGGGTTTAAGAACTGACACATTCCAAAGATAGATATGAGGAAGTTCGATGGCAAGGATCTGGTAACACGGATACTACATATTGAGCAATATTTTGATCTACGAGATGTGAAACCCTCACAAAAGGTATGTATTGCATCTTTATATTTAGAACCCAATCAGTTTGTATGGTATAGATGGATTTTTTCTCATAAACCACTTTTCACCTAGTCAATTTTTAATGAGGAAATGATAGTGCATTATGAAGATATAAATAGCAACACCTTCTTTAGCCAATTGATAAATGTCAAATAAAAGGGTTCAATGGAAGAGCACATTGAAGACTTCCAAAAATTAAATATTAGGGTAACTGATATTCCATAAGAGTGTAGGATTGATGTCTTCATAGGGACTTTAAATATAACATCCAACGTGAGGTTTTCCTTTAGGAACCTAATTCATTGGAGAGGGCATTCAGGGTGGCAAGAAAAGTTGAAAGAAAAATTATGGCAATAAGGAAGTCTACCACTCACAACTATAAATATTGAAGTGTTGTTGCTCCTAGTCTTCCACGGCCTACAAGTTTGACACAACAACAATTGGAGGAAAAAGAGAAAAATTGATTTGTTACAGTTGTGATAGAAAATACACTAAAGGTCATAAGTGTGTCGAGAATAAATTATTCTACATAGATTGTGAAGAGGAGGAAGAAAAGGAACAAGAAACATCAAAAGAGGAAGATTTACACCAAGAACCAACCCTAGAGAAAGAAGAAATGAATTTGACAATATCTTGTAATGCATTGGCATGAAAAATCACTCCTCAAACTCTCAAGATAGAAGGATATATCAAGAAGAAAAAGGTAATAATGCGAATTGATTCGGGTAGTACCCATAATTTTATTCATTGTAAGATATCCAAGCAATTGAATTGCGTCCTATATCCAGCACCAAAGTGTCAAGTGATGGTTGCAAATGGAGGAACTATAAATTTCTCTAGAAAGTTCCATAACATCAAGCTAACCATGGGGGAATATGTATTGAATAGTCCAATGCTTTCCATTCCAATGGGTGGTGTTGATGTTGTACTAGGATTCAAATGGTTACAATCTTTAGGGACGATAGCTTTCAATTTTCAAGAACATTGGAAGTTGAATTAAGGGGTATCATGGGGAAACCAGGAAAGATAATCAACTCTAATCGCATGACAAAGATTTTGAAGAAATAAAAATGGGCCGTAATTGCACAATTATTCTCACTAGGGGTTCAAACATCGAAATCATCTATTTCTACAGATCTCCAAAAAGTCTTGGACAATCATTCCAAGGTATTTGAGACACCCAAAGGAATCCCACCTATTTGTGATCATGATCATGCGATTCACTTGATTCCAAGAAGTGTTCCTCCAAGCATTAAGCCTTACAAATATCCTTATGCCCAAAAGAGTGAAATTGAACATATGGTTGCATAAATGCTAGAGGTTGGTATAATTCAACCTAGTCAAAGTTCTTTATCTGGTCTAGTAGTATTGGCGCACAAGAAGGATGGATCATGGTGTATGCGTCTAGATTAAATAAAGCTAAACAAGCTCACTATTAAAGATAAATTTCCAATTCCTGTCATTGATAAATTGTTTCATGAATTACATAGAGCAATTTACTTCACCAAGATGGATCTTCGTTCAGGATATCATCAAATTAGAATGAAGAATGAATACATTCTGAAAATAGCATTTAGAACTCATGAGGGTCATTATGATTTTTTGGTCATCCCTTTTGGCCTTACTAATGCACCCTCCACATTTCAAGGTTTCATGAATTCCATTTTTAAACCCCTCAGAAAAATTTGTTAGTACTTTTTGATGGTATACTAATCTACAACGAGTCTTGGAAGGATCATGTTCAACATGTTGAGAGGGTACTCAAACTATTGGAGGAGAAACAATTATATGCAAAAACCTTAAATTTTTCTTTGGAGTACAAGGTGGAATATTTGGGTCATATTGTATCTCATGAGGGTGTTAAGGTAGACCCTAAAGAAATTAAATCCATTAAGGAATGGAAAATCCCCACAACCATAAAGCATCTTCAAGGATTTCTCAGGTTGACATAGTATTATCACAATTTTTTTAAGAATTGTGGGAGAATAGTGGAACCTCTAACATAATTACTGAAGAAAGATGCATTTTATTGGACTCCAGAAGCAACGAAGACCTTTTAACATCATGAAGAGGCAATGTGCCAAGCACCAGCCTTAGCTATGCCAGACTTCACAAGAAATTTTATTGTGGAATGTGATTCTTCAGGAAATGGAATTGGCATCGTTTTAATGTGAGAAGGAAGACCTATTGATTTTGAAAGTCTTCCAATCAAAGGAAAGTATTTACACAAACCTATTTATGAGAAGGAAATGTTGGAAATACTACATGCACTAATGCAATGGTGACATTACCTAATGGGAAGATACTTTAAGGTAAAAACAAATCATGATATTTTTAAATACTTTTTGGAAAAAGATAATCTTCAAAACAATAGAAAAAATGGATTAAAAAGATGTTGGGTTATGGCTTTGAAATCATCTACAAAAAATGGAAGAAAAATGTTGTTTCAAATGCACTCTCAAGAAAGGATGAGGATGTGGAAGCATCAGTTGGTGCAATTTCTATTATCCAACCTGAGTGGATAACCAAAGCAAGGGATGAATGGAATTTTTGGATTAGGGGGTCCTAACCTAAGTTTAGAGTTAGTTGTTCCAAACAAATCCCTACACTACTGGCCCTTTTGGCATCAACCGCGTAGCGCGGACTGAAGTCTCATTCGAAGTAGTATGGGGGAATGCTGGAACCAAGTTTCCACATCCAGAAATCAATGTGATGTCTTTTTATGACCCAAATCTGCCTTCACGCATATTTCTAAGCCTTTACGGCTTATCATTGTAATTCCCCTCAATCGGCCTCTAGACCTATGCAAATGTCTACGACTGGTTTTTGCAAACCCTGAATAAGAAAATTATCTACTTATGTGCACCATAGATTATCCTTAGATCAGTATTTAGTCATATCTACCTAAGTGTTCAATAACTTCAACAAAAAGTGTTATGATCTTCACGTAATCACTTAACATTAATTGTGTTCAGACAATAAGATGGATCCAGTAAATTCGTGCATCAATACATCATTATTTTATAAAGACATCATTTTGACACAGCATTTATAGAAATCATACATAACAGAAGTAAAGAGATAAAACACAATAATTTCTGCAACAATCTTCTTTATTGATCTTAAGTATAGGTTTACAGACTCAATACTTCCCTGTGCACTCAGCTGCAGGGGTCCGCGCACTCAGCTGCAAACACTACTCTAGGCCTCTACGCACTCAGCTACAAAGCCTTTTCCCCTCTAAGATTTACTTCTCTACGCTAGACTTCTTCATTCGTACCCATAGACAAAAACCATAGAGCTATCTTAAACTCTCTAAGACAAACCTATTTATACAATCCCATGGTCCGCGGATCATATGTAGATCTCAAAAACCGACTCAAGTTTACATGAAAAAGGGTAAAGAACTTTTTTGACTCCTAACTAATTGTGCGCTCCGCATCCACAATTTGTGGAGACTTTACATCTTTTTACATCAAAATTTGGGCTTTTTCCCAAAAAATAACCCAAGGGACCCCATCCCAACAGGAACCCAACACAAAGGTCACGACTCGCCCTCGAGTCACTTGGTTGGCGCGGTGATCTTGCCGCAAAGATCCCCCAGATCTACCTTTATTACTTCAGTCATGCTCTGTGTGGCTGTCTGCTTCACTTGTTCCACCAGTTGCTCTATGGCTCGTCCTTCGTCAACTCGCTTGACCTTATGCTATGTAAGCTGCAAGTTCGCCAACTTTTCATGTATGTTAGTCGAGATGAGGTAGGCTTTGTCCAACCAAAGACCTGACTATGCCTTAAGGACTGCTTCCTTTTTTTGTGTTGCTTCCACTTGTGCAAGAAGTTGCTTTTCCTCCTGTAACTTGGCGAGGTGTTGCGTCATAGGAATAGAGTGTGTCATTTCCCTCACTTCGTCATACTGCTGCTAGAGCTCGCAAATCTTTTTATTCAATTGGTGCAGGTTGGGATCTTCCTACAGGTTTGCTACCATTTCCATGGCCTGTTGAAACAACGTTGTGCAGTCCATGAGTGCGGCATCCAAAATAGCCATCCCTTCCTTGATGGCAGCTCTGCATTGTTCCCTGACTTCGGGCAGAGTGGAAGGTTGTGACTTGAGTTCCAGCTCCGTAATTTTCATGTTGAGTTCAAAATGAACTCTGGCCAACTCTACCTTAGCATCATAGACGTCTACAACAAGTTTCCATATCTTCACCTCTAGCTGCGCTTCCTCAGGGATGTGCAACTCCTGCACTGTTCGACACACCTCTGCAATTGTTACCGCCAACTGGGCATTCTTCTCCTTGATTGTATCTCCTTCTTTCAGGGCCTCCGTCTGCAAACATTTGTTCATTTTTCACCCTGTAATCATTGATTAAACTGAGAGCGTGTTACTCCCGCGCTCTCAATTCTGTTGTCACACATGTTTGCAGTGCGTGAAGATATTTGTTGGGGAGCGCTACAATGTTGAGGTCGATTTTCTTCAGAGTACTAATGATGATCTTATGATCAGCTGATTTCACGCTCAGGGATCCTTCAAGTAGCGCAACCATCCTGAGATCCATTGTCCTTACCAGCTCTGCAACCTAACTTGTCCTTGGTGTTAGGCTTGTCTGTGCAGTGTCCACCTAACCTTCACCCACTTGTATCTTGTTGGTCTAGATCTGTAGTTCACGTAGATCCTTCTAAATAATACCTAATTACTGCAGGTGTTGTTGCTCGAATTTCTGCAATAGTTTAGGAGTGGTGTCACGCACTTTATCCCCGATATCGTCGAGATCACCCTCCATCAGCACAATGGGATCCAGCGGTGGCTTATTCACCTTTGACTTCTTCCAGGGCCCCTCCTTCTGTTGTTTTATATACCTCTTTACCCGAATGGAGTGCTCTACCCCTCATCGTCACCACCACCCTGTGTTGACTGCTCTTCCTCCTCAATCTGGGGCGAAGGGGATTTACCGCTTTGCTCAGAGTCACTCTGTTCTTGTTTAGTTTGATACTTTGCAGCGCACTCCTTTTCCACTTGGTCCTTCTCCTCAGCCTCCTTCCTTCCTTACGCGGCCAACTTTTGTGATGCCTATTTTGATGCATCCTTCCTCTTTTTATCTGCTAAACTCCCCATGCCTTTGCTTGTACCCATGGCCAAGTCAGACGGAGAGTGCCAGTCTGTTGACCAGGGCTTAATGACTTCCTGAATCGCATCATCTTTGGTGAGATATGGCAAGATCGAACCACTTTTGTTGCCATTCTTCCACATCCTGATATAGACGCGGTGGAAGTTTGCCTTGAACTCTACGTACTCTAATAACTACTCATACATGGTTGAGGACAACCGTGGTCGTTGGTTGATGGCCACGGGAATGCTCACCTCCATCAAAACCCAGAATATTTTTGTTTCTATGACCCGCACGGGGTCCTTCGTGGCCCAAAGGGAGCCAAAATATGCAACCTCCGTCAAACCTACTGTTATCACCAAGAAATGCAATTACATGTACATAAATGTTGTCCAAAAAATTTCATTGTCAAAAATAGGTGTCAAATAGTTGTTGTCCTATGTTCGTTACTTAGGGATCATGCTTTAGAAAGTTATTAATGTAAATCATTTTCAAATACCGTTAGTCATCCTCCATCATGATTGTATAAGGCCTGTCTTATCTTGCTTATGTCACTGGCCCTTTTCGCATTTTCGCAGCGCAGTTTTATTGGCTGATTTGGCAGCGCAATGATGTTTTAGCTTTTTCGCAGCATGTCAGTAACCAGCCATTTCGTAGCGCATTTTGATAATTTATAACTATCTGCGTTACGAAATCGCGGATTGGGAATTTTGCAGCATTGATTCTTAAAATGTCATGTCTGGGGGAATGAGTCAGTGTATCCGTCCGTTTATTGTCAGTTGGCGTCCTTTCCAAACGATTATGAGCCATCATTCCACCAATAGGTTCATAGCCACGCACATAAAAATCATTCAAATGGTTTTGTAATGCATGGCAGTGTTATGATGTCTGTTAGTGATCCATGAACTGACCCGTTTGTATGATAAGACTGTTAAATTGCAAAGGAGCCCAAGTTTCTTCTTTAAAGAACCTGATTGCAAGCGAGCCTGCGTTCCAAAATTTCAATTTGCCATTTGAGTTGAAGCCGATGGTGTCTCTCTGTGCGAAAGTTTTCAAAGTGAAATGGAGAAGAAGGGGCATCGGTCTGGAAGATGTCAAAGAACAGAACCTGTGGGATTGGATCTTGCATTAAGAGATGAAGGTGTAAGACACGATTTTCAGGATGTTGGTTGCTGGACGTTTTGTGAGAAGCTGCAGGGTGGGCATGCTGAGGTAACAAAATCATTTTCCTTAAATTTTACATCTTTAGGTTCTAAAGTGTCTATGTTAGAATTCCCAGTATCTCCAGAGGTTATTGCTAGGGTGACTGAAATTCCGAGAGGAGGGCAGGAGTGGTTTAAAAACTTCAAATTTGATATGAACCCCTGCAAGGAATTCTTGAAGGAACCTTAT
>APFE030123144.1:22188-45012 GCA_000404065.3 Pinus taeda | reverse complement strand
TTACTTAAACAAGTGCCAATCTCAGAAACATCTTATCAGGTTGCAAGTTTCGAAAGGGAAAGGTCAGGTCAAAGAAGGTAGAAGTGAATCATCTATAGGAGAAGCAGTCCAAAGAAGAATAACCAAGCCAGCATGAAGAACATCTGTAGTTGAAAGATATCACATAAGCAAGTAAGGCTGAGTCCAAAGTTTTGATGAATTACCTCTTGAAGTATACTTTGAAGAATGGTGTTTATTGTATTCAGTTTTGAACAAGCTTCATGACATGTGGAGAAACCCATTTCAAGAAAAATAAAGGCTCAAGAGAGTCAAAGTTTGGTATTGAAACTGTGATTTTCGGAACAACTCAGCGTTTTCGCAGCGCGCTACGAAACCCCTGTAGCAGCCTGCTTTAGCAGAGGAAAACTGTTTTTACTAGTCAACTTACAGAAGTTTTCCTGAGCAGCTGAGAACTCCATTTTGAAAACTGAAAGAGGTTTTTCCTCCTAACATGTTGCACTACAAAAACCGCTTTCCGTTTCTTCAAATTCATTCTGAGGTGAGAGAAATATATGTTTGAACTTGCGCTACAAAACTGCTGTAAGTGCAGTTTTTCACAAACAGACTTTTGTTGTTTATCACCTGTTTTTCAAAGACTTATTTTGGGCGGTAGGAACAATGTTTCAAAAAACCAAGAGAGTTTTTTGTTCAGCATGGACTGATTCAAAAAAGCCTCCTTCAGTTTCCTCAAATTCATTCTGAGCTGGGAGAAACGGGTGACCAAAGTTGCGCTACGAAACTACGAAACTACTGTAGGTGTTGTTTTATGAGGAAAATGAGCAGTTTAATGGTGAGGTCAGCAGATTTTTGAAGGAAACGCCTAAGAAACATAAGGGATATCACTTAAGGCTATCCTAGCTATTCAGAGGATGACAAGTGTGCCTTTTTGTAAAGGTTAAAATTTTTGTCTCCAAGTTAAAACTTTTGGTAAAGTAACTTTAAATGACCAATTAGGGTTTAGCAGAAATGCATACGAGGAGTATTGTTTGGTTTATATACACATGGCCTAATCAAACGAAGCTTCCAACGCATCTGAAATATGGTGATGCTCATAAATTTTGGGGTATTAAAGAACTGGGTCATGTTGCTTAGTTCTCGAAGGATGGTAGGAGACAGGGATCGGAAAAACATGGGTTTTGTTCCTAGTGATAAATGATCCATCAGCGCCTTCAGGTATCCAAAGTCAGCCTGTTCTTTGCACCTGTAGCTCAGTCATCTCAGCCTAACCAAAAGCAGACAGCTGTCAAAGATCAAGAAAAGAATCATGTTACGAGGAGAATGAAATTAGAGTTTTAGTTTGATTAGGACTCTTTGTAATTACAGCTCAACACTTAGTGTATTTAATGAGTCTGTTAAAAATAGATAGGGGTAGTTAATGACAGCCATCGAGCTCCCCTCATGCTGGAGGAGGAGACTCAAAGTAGTTAAGATTGTTTTTCTATATATAGTGAAAACTCTGATGTAATGAGGGTTGGATGTTTATGAAAAAACAGAGTTTATATTGGCTTATGTAAAAGACTTGTTACAGTAATAGATAAGACTACTTTTTCTTCTCAAGATTCATACTTTGTTCAAATGCTCAAGATGTATGTGGCTTTGTCTTATCCTTTATAATTTACAGCTCTATAGATATACAATCACTCTGAATTCACCTAGTTGCTCAGATTTCCTGTGTATATTTATGAGTTGAGGTTCATTTGAGAAATGTTTTGAGTGTTTAGACATTACATGCCTTGACTTCCATGAATGAGTAGTTGATAGTTTACTGAAATGGTGTTTGACTCCATGAGCCCAATGGAAGAAATGTTATGTTGTATTTCCAACCATCATGTTTATTTAATTTCTCATTACAAGAGTTAGCCCTCTTAGTGTTTAAAGATAAATGAGTAGTTTATTTTGAGAGAGCCCTCTCAGGTTAGGGAGGCTAATCCTTAGCCAAAAGTCTGGTCTGAAATAGTTACATAGAGTCTAACTGATTAGCAGCCATCAGTACTGATTTTGTGATAACACCTACCTCCAATGGGGGGAACTAACTGTCCTTCGACAACTCCCAAGCAACCAGTACAATTCAGAGCAACGACCATGTGTAGTGGAAGGTCTTTCTCTCTCATGAAAATTTGTAAGGTACTCACTACATAGATAGCTTGACCAATTAAAATGCCCTCCCTCCGCACATTGTGCAACTAATGAGATCACAGGTGTCAGAACCTCATCCGTACAGCACTTCCTCATGACCTTACCAGCTAGTATCTGCGTGGAAATTTTCATCGCGGGGTTGGTGATGGATGTTATGGAGTACCCGCATGAATTCTTGATAAACTCAAATTTCTTCTTCATATTTTATTCCAAGTCGCGCTTGCTTGTCTTTTTGCCAAAATGCTTGGCCAGATTCAAGCCTTCATGTGGTAGGAGCGTGATCCTGTGGATGAGCATGTCCAAGATGGGCATAGGCACACCAAGCCATAAGCACCCATCATGCACCAGAGTCAATAGCTACCGTGTACAAGTGGTATTTATGTTAGAGCGGTGGTAGTGGGGCACCCCCAGTAGGTTCAAAATGCCCGATTTATTTACTCCACAGATCCACTCAATTGGCTCCAACACAGTGACACCAGAGTCTTTGAAATACACCTGTTTCATGTAATTCTTCGTCACGAGGTGGGGGAACCTCTCATGGTTAGCCAAATCCCAATCCTCCATATTTAAAAGGGGAACCCGCGCGATTCATCAAAGTTGTCCTTGTTCATACCCCACCATCAAGCAGCGTAGTGCGCAGTGCCAAATCTAGAGCCTAAAAATGATGATTCTCCGGGACTTCTCTTTCAAAAGAATCCAAAAACTTATCCACATCAGTTAAACCATCATAATAAGGTAAATTTCTTACCTCCAAGGACACACATCTCAGTGATTTAGTCATCATATTGCAGCGCAGCATAGACACTTCATGCAGCCTATTCTACTAATCCTCCAATTCTTCATCTGAGTCTAAGGTATAGGAGCCTTCGTGGTCCAATGCAATCCATCCATCAATTTTTAGATTAACCCAGTCTTGGTCTCGATCATCACTTTCCAAATCAGCGTCACTTTCCTCATAGTCAAGAATTGGTTCAGTATAGTGCGGTCCTTCTGCAAGGTCCAATGGTACTACAATGTAGAGTGATTTCCTTTCAAACGACATTGTCTGCTTCTTAGAATTTATGACCCCATTCATGTCAATATCCCAATCAATTCCCAGGAGCGCAGGGTATGAATTGTTGTCATCAAAAATTTCTATCACTTCAAAATCGGCCAGCTTATGCGCACCTTCTATATCTGCAATCACTCCATGCAATCGTCCCATATGGATAATCTTTTGTTGGTTTTCCATCCTGAATTGAATCGGAGACCACTATAGTGTAGGTCTCCCCATTCTTTCCCATGTCTGTTTAGGAAAAATGTTTGTATTAGATCTTAGATCCAGAATAACCTAGTCCATCTCATAGTCTCCTATTTGTGCGGTGAGCCTCATCTCGCGCCTTGTTCTCGTCTTATGGTTGTCAGTCTTTCTGACTACGTGGTGTCCTTTAGGAGCGTTTTCCTTACTAGCACACTTGTTTATCAATTCTTGTAACCCTTTCACAACCTTTCTATCACACAGTAGTTTCATACAAGTCTCCAGGAAGGTAGTAAACACAGAGGGGTCAACCTCTGTAGGTGCGTCGATTGTTGGCAATTTGTCCTGACTTTCTGAGGTAGAGGCCTTAGCGAATCTTTTCTTCACCTCCTTAAACATTTCATTCATGCGCTTGAGATCAAACCAAACCTCATTTTTTTGGGCCTTGCATACCCACCCACTTTCTTTAGGTTGTTTTTCATTCGCACCCCTGATATCCTCTGCGCACTCCCCTACTGCCCTAATCTAGAAGTTGAGTTTCTGCTTTCATTTGATAAGTAGGTGTCCTCTCCATAATTAGTTCATAGCTACGACAGTGGTGCTCATCACGGCCCACAGATTTGCAGAAATCATAGAATAATTGTTGTGGCGTCTACACAAATTTTTGCAGCAAATGATAGATATTGGTTACATGTTTTCCAGCCACCTGAAAAATAGCACACCATAGCACGGTTCCCATACTTGGTCCTACTGGAGCTTCCTATCTCAGGGGCATCGGTCCCCCCTGAGATATAATTCACGAAGATAGGGAAATGATCCTTATCATGCCCCTAGCTCTTACACTTGAGGCACCAGACTTCTTCGCGCACCTCTGTCCTAGCCTCCTTTTATTTTTTCAAGCTTTGCAATTCCAAACATAGGTTGTGCAACTGTGAGTGAATTTTTTGGACTCCCAAATACGCGTCCCAAATAGGTGTTTCATGCAATCTCATTGCAATTTCCAAAGCTTCTGCCTGAGTTCCTATCTTTTGTTGTGATAAAGCAATCCTTAGGTGGGGCAAGAACGCGGCTATAAACCAATCACGGTGTTGACTATGTGTGAGATTCATATTAGCTTCACGGATCCCACACTTTAGCCTTTGATATATCTCCTAGGGCATTTCAATGGGCCTCATCGTGATTTCCTTAAATCCAATTACCGATTGTGAGGCAGAATTAGGCTTACCGAATTCTTTGTTCAAAGCGGTCTGAGTATATACTAATGACGGAAACATATTATCAGTGCAGTACTTAACGTACCATGTCAGCACGCGATCCTACAGAGCAGTAACCAACTACACCTTCTTTATATTATCATTCATAATCTGTTGTGTTGTCCACACATCCTTCACAACAAACCAAAACTGATACGAATCCTCACTTCCTAAGACCTTGAAAATGGGAAACTTCATGGTATTCGACATGTTGAACGATGACGGTGGTGGTGGTGGTTTGGGTGAAGGTGTATGTTCTGGGGGTGAAGGTGGAGGTGGTGTGGACTGTATCTGTGGAAAACCCTATCTTATCAACTGGACAACACTCTGCGGTGAAGCCTGTGGTGCTCCCTTATCATCACTCACAGGAGGTCCAATCAACAAGCTATATTCAGAGCCTGTTCTTCCTCTATTTTTGAAGAGCTTCCCACTTCACATAGCTCCAAAAATCAAGGCAGTGGCATAATCTGTTTCTCACACAACAACATCTTAATCCAAGTATTCAAAGATCTTAGATACTTACCTTGCGCTCCCTTGAAGAAGCGTCACTCTGCTTCGCTGTAACTGACTAAGGTGTCGACCACGAAATCTGTAACAAATCCTCCTATAACCCAATCAATACAATGGTCAACAGCATGCACAATCTCATTTGTAGTGACTTCCAACCTCTACACTAGCTCTGGAGTCCACACTATAGGACCGTCAAGCCTCCACCTTCCTTGGTCGTCTACCAATTTATTTATCCACTCGTATAGTTCAATAGGGAAGGTACAAAAGAAAATTTCATGTATTTCTGTGTACAAATATTTTTCCAACCACTATTATTTTGTCAAACGTGGATTCTTGTTTTCCTGCACCGCGAATTCGTAGATCTTTCTATCCAACCACTTCTCAATTTACTTCTTGGTCGGATTCCAGTGATGCGACATCGCACATCTCTTTATGTAGATCTCAGTCCTGGCAACGGAACTATTTTTTGGCTTAAGGGGTATTAACCCAATTTCAGAGTTAGTTGCGCCAAACAAATCCCTACACTACTAGCCTTTTCAGCATCAATCCATGTAGCGTGGACTGAAGTCTCACCCAAGGTAGTATTGGGGGATTGTTACACAGTAATTTGTCACCGTTTGTCACCATCCCTGTTACCCCTCTCCTGCACCTTGGAGGACTCATTCTGGGACTTGTGAGAAGTGACAAGACTTGAAACCACTTGCATCATTCCTCTCTGAATATGAGCTTCACATGCCCTGAAGACATCTCCTGCAGCTTGCCCATAAAAATAGCCCTTTTTACATTAGCGCAGGTTCACTGTGTTCTTCCCGCGCCAATGGGGAAAATCCTCCAAAGAGGGCGCACCAGTTAGCGCTCTGTCCCAGAGTCACAATCGTGCCAACCTATTTGGGAAAAGTTTTTAACAAATCAACTTCCGAAAGTTCTCTCCAACTCATTCACCAACTGAATCTATGATAGGTGAGGATGGTTTGGCTTCGAATCTCCTTGAATGGGAAGTAGTTTGCCACCCTTCCATGGAAGTTTCCAAGTGATAAAGCCAAATCCATGATTAATGTGATTGATCTTATATTTTCTCCTTTCATCTATAAAAGCTTGTCTCCATGCCTTGAGCAAGCTAGTGGTGGTGGTAATACTGGTTCTAAAAGGAAGATATCAAGAGATTAGAGTTGCAAGAGCCTTCTTTGTGTCCATAAGGCTTAACCTAAGTGAGGAGATCTTGTCACCAAAGAGAGAGAGGCTTGTCCCTAATCCCTTCAAGCTTTGCAAGACTTGTGTAGCTGAGCACCCAGCCAAAGGAGGACTTAACGTCAAGACGCTGGTTATATTCTCCTTTGATTATTAATAATAGATGACTATCATTATGGTTCCACTCTCATTGTCTTTGTAATGATTGATGTTGAGTTATATCATTCATGACTGATGTATAATTGCATTTACTAGATTTCACGCATGTGTTTGTGTTGTTCTCTTTGTGTGCAGGTGTCCATTCACGGAGATTGTGGAGGACTGTGACCGGCCAAAGCAAAGAAGCGTGGGCGACGTCTCTTCTATGAACGAAAGCGTTGGATCTCAAGTAGGTCTTCATCACCTACTCTTTATTTGCAATTAGGAACTTGCGTGATAGCATTGTTTGATTGTTGCTAGACTCGTTTTGGGCTAGTAGGGGTCGCCTCTATCCGTAGAGGGGATTTACCTCTCCAACAATTTGGCGACTCCACTAGGGAGTTTAGCTTGTTGTTTGATTTGTAAACTTAGACGGAGTCTGAAACACGGCTAGATAGCCTTCGAAACACTATTGCTTTGCAGTAGTGAAGTAGATCAAAGTCGCTTCAGTCGATCTCCAGTTTGGTTTACGAACTGAACAATTTGGAGTTTGTCTTGCATCTTTGGTTTTCTCTTGTTTGCTTGCTTGGATAGCTTTTTGGATTGAATTTCTTGCTGCCTCTTGCTTTCTGGCTTGCCTAGATACTGTAAACCAAGATTTAGACCGCTTGTTTTTCTTTTTAACTTGGAAAACTTTATTAGCGAGCTTTTCCTCTGACAGTCGCACCAGTGGCACATGTTGCTAACTGACAACCCGCGCCAATCCCTGTATAGCGCGAGTTACAACCTGACAATCGCGCCAGGCCTCTTAACCTTTCCAGTTCACCTATTTGCCAGCCTTCAAAGCTTGGATTTGTATCTTGCCACATCTTTTTCAACTGCTTGAGTGTGTGGGAGTCTTGTTAGACTGGTTTTGAGTCTCTCTTTTGAGAAATTCTTAATTTGATTTCGGGGGGGGGGGGGCGCTAAATTGTGTATGAGTGTTAATCACCTTTGAGTGTTTTTATTTTTTGATCTTTGGAAATCTCACCCAACTTTCCTGATTTGCACTTGATTGGTTCTTAGATTACATTAGAATCATCTTGTGTTTGAGAATTCTCTTGCATAGATCACACTTGCATAATTAGAATTCTCACTTGTGCATAGATTACATTTGCACACTTTTCAAGTGAATTGTGCATAGATTACAATTGCATAGATTACCTTTACCCTTTGGGTGTTTGCCATTTTCTATCGATTTCACATTTCTAGCCCTAGGGCATCTAGTGGCTTTGTGTGTCGAGCCTCCCTTAGGTATTTTTGGTCTTCTATTGGTCCAGTCGACTCTCTAATTGCTCCCTTGCACTTGCTTGGTAGTTGTGAATCATTTTGTTGCGTTATTTGAGTGACTTGCTTTGTCTTCACTTGAATTCCGCCTCACCTCACTTTGAGCCTAGATTACACGGCTCATTGGTGTTTTGGGACTTTTCTCGTTCTTTGGAGGTTTGCTTGGTGATTTAGGGAACTGAATGTGCTTGTATTGAACGGGATTTGTTTGTTGTCATTTATCAAAGTTGTTTAGTGCATTTTGCCATCATCAAAAATAAAAATCTCTTTTTCTTTGTATTAGTTAATGAGAATTAGAAGCTTTTCGTTTTGATTAGTGATTAGTGATCTTAAAGAAAAGTTTGTTAATTTCCATTAGCTGCATTAGGGAAGTTCTTTGTTGTTTTGTGATCATTTAGTTTGCATGAAAGCTCTTCAACTCTCTCGTAATTAGCATTCATCGAATGAAATGACATGTTTTGGCATATAGATTGCATTTAGGGAATTTTGAGAGATTACATATGGTAGGACCTGAAAACCGAAACCTACATAAGATCAACTTTAAAATAAATCGAATAAATCTAACAACGCATTGGAACATAACACTCACATTCTAGAGGTCTGGGCTAGGGACGTGCTCCGGCGTCGTTAAACCTAGTCACTTTTGTTTTCACTCAAGGTTGGGCAATTCCTCCTTTTGTGACTCAACTGTGGTCTAGTACGGACTTGTGCTCCCACGTACCGTCGAGTATATGGAGAGACTCCACCAGGTTATCATCCTTGATCCATAGGAAGTCGTGTCTGTCGCCTTACAACCCGTAATGCACCGAACACAGCATCCGGGAAGATTGACTGCCGTACGGAAAGTCCTTGGCTTTCATATGACTGCTAAGGTGTATATGCAGTTTTACGGATTGTCTGGTAAACCCCTTGCCTAGTTTCTCCATAGTAGTCAATTTTGATCCTTTTCGGACTCCTTAAAAGAAAAGGCTCACTTGAGCAGTTTGTCACTTCGGGCTCACAAAACATTCGAAGGTGACTAGAGTCACCTTTTTGTCCTTTTCTCGACTCTTAAAACATGAAAAGGTCAAGTTCAGTTCCTTTGTCTTAAAATTTATTCGGTCTCGTTCACATTTACCCGGTTAGGTCATGTTCGCGTTAGCTTGAGTAGGTTTCTTTTTCGTTCTTGATGGCAACTTTCTCAGGGTTCACCAACCCAAGTTTCCCCCCTGACGGGAATCCTGGTCATTTCCCTCCTCTTGGGAATGTTGGTGCTCCTTACATGGAAACGTTGTCCCTCCCAGGGTTAACTATTTGGTTGCCTGTTTGGTTTTTCTCAACCTCTCTGGTCCCTGCCATCTCACCTACTGATCAATCAGTCCCTCCACTTGAACAACCTCATGTTGATTCTAAGGTGGACCTCTCCCCTTCTACGCCCACTTCTACGTCCTCATCTTCTACTTCGCCTGGTGAAAGTCTCGATTCGAGTAACCAGGTGGCTAAGAAGAAGACAAAGAAGGAGAAGGCTCTCAAAGAAGAGGCTAAAAGCATAGCTACCCCCTCGAGTACACCTGAATTCGGGCCACCTTCTGCTCCTCCGCGGAAGGTCAAGTTTCCTTGTAGATTGTGCAAGGATGACCACCTTCTTTGCAATTGTCCTGGCATTCCTAGGGTCTTAAAAGTATGGTCCCGTGATCTGGCCCGCCCCTCATCGCCCTCTGAATCTCATGATGATGCTACCCTATCAGTTGGGAATAGTAAAGGAAAAGGGAAGATTCGAATCCCTTGCAGACTTTGTGAAGGCAATCATCCCCTTCACCTTTGTCCGCTCATAGATAAAGCCTCCGACGTCTTGGAAAGTCTCGTGGCTCCCTCACCCCAACTCCCCATTGGATATCAACGCCTTTCTGTAGCTGCAGATCGTCCCCCTGCTGACAACGAGATTGGTTCAAATTCCTCTCTTGTCCAACCTCCTCTTCCTGAACCTGGCTCTGCCCAGCCTGTTCCATACCAACTATTGGTCGGAAAGAGTGTCGACTCGAGTTCACCACCTGATCACTCTATTTTGTAAGGGCGTAATTCCCATGTTCTTCTCGTCTCCTAAGATTCCCCTGAGTCCGGAAATGACTCTCCTATCCCAGCAGCTCCCGAAAGTCCCTCTTCGGTTCCTATGGAGCATGGGGGCGAGCATACGATTCCCCCACCAAGTAGTTTCGCTAGCTCCTTTGATTGGAGTCACCTGACCGCTTTCCGCCTTCCATCCCATGTGCCTTTCCAGATTACGGTACTTGCCTGTGATAAGGCAGTACCTGGCACTGTTCTGGATGAAGGTGCGTCAGTCAGTGTTATGTCGTACACTACTTGGCAAGCTTTAGGTTCCTCGCAGCTCGGGCTGGTCACGCAGAATCTGTTGGCTTTCGACGAAGGAGCCTGTCCATCTCTATGAGTCCTACCGAAGCTGCCTATTACTTTGGGAGGCAAAACCGTCTATATCGACGTGTTGGTTACCCAAGGTGTTTTAGATTTCAGTCTTCTCCTTGGTCGCGACTATGTTTATGCTATGGGGGCCCTTGTTTCTTCGCTTTTCCGTGTGGTTTGCTTTCCACACGATGGAAGAATGGTGACTATCGATCAATTGTCATTCGTTAGTCCCCCAATGCCTCCTGCGGAGTTGTCGTCCCCTCCTAGTTTTTATCCACCCGTTGTGTCTACCCCCCCACAAATCAACTACGTGGCCACCTATCCCATACTTGTATCCAGCGATGCCGCCATCATGCATAGTGTCCTGGGGGCATTGGGTCCTGACTTCCGAGATGTTGACCTCCCACCGAGAGAGCCACTCTTGGAAGCCCTAACTTCTTGTTCATTATGATGAAGTTCGGGCAGAGCATAGTTCGCTTTCCTATGTCAAGCTCCTTAAAAAATGAAACTAGGTCTGGTTCGAGGACAGTTTTTTCCTGTTTCAACCTCGTTAAAAGATGAACCACAGATCCTCGAGCATAGTTCCTGATCTTGTGTCAAGCTCGTTAAAAAATGGAACAACGGTTATGAGGATAGTTCTTTTACTGTGTCAACCTCATTAAAAAATGAAACAACTCCCTTTCCAAGTCGAGTCTTTTGATTAAGATCTCGTAAAATACAAGTCCAGTCTTTCCATGATCTCGAAAGTGAACCTTCATTCCATCCATTTTGTTGAATGCAATGAAGCTTGGGGGGCATGTACCTCGTTTTGCATCATTATGTTGGCGGCATGCGAACTTATAACAAGCATAGTTTTTCGTTTCAAGCTTGTGTAAAAATGAAACCGAATCCAAGCAGAGTTCTCCATGGTTCAAGCTTGTGTAAAAATGAACCCTTACCCGAGTCACCTTTAAGATCTTTTCTAACTCGTAAAATATGAAAAGATTGCTGAGTATTTTTCCCTTTTTGACTCGTTAAAGAGAATAAAAATGGAGGTCTTCTTTTAGCTCTTTTCTGACCGTTTAAAGCTGAAAAGACTGCCGAGTTTTTCCTCTCTACTCGCTAAACATAAATGAGAGGCGGTCATCTTTAAACCCTTTTCTGACCGTTTAAAAAACGAAAAGATCATCGGACCTTTGTCATTTCAGGTTTGTTAATGGTTACGAATCGACATGATATCGATCGCTTTTTTACTTTTTCAGGTCGGTGTCACTACTTACGAAAAGTACTCCTCGATCGTAAGGGCCGGGCGATTCTTTCGAGCATAGTTTTATACTTTTTCGGGCCCGAGAGACACAACTTTACGAAAAAGGACACCCCTAGAGTCTTCTTTTCTGTTGTCTTTTCAAACTCTCTAAACATGAAAAGACGTCGAGTTTTTCCTTTTTCAGACTCGTTGAAACTTTAAATGACATCGGGTTTCGTCATGATGACACCTCTCAAGCATATGTTATCCCCGTCAAGCTTGTCATCCAAAAATAACCGGGGTACTCGCCAGAAATGATGGGGGAATAAAGGAATCATAATCATCGTCGTGTCAGCAGTATGTCGCTCTTGAACATGGCACTTGTCTGCGTTCGTGTCTGGGTGGGGACATCTCATCTTGTTTCACACTTGCCTCCGTGGGTTTGGGTTATCCTGTTTGACCATTCATCTGCTCATCGTCCTGTCGTTATGACCCCTGATCATTTAACATCAAATACTGCCAAATCCGCTGTTGTGCCTCCGATATGTTCAAGAGAAGTTGACCTCTACAGAATACTCAACCTCCCTCTGATATCTCACACAAAACATGTTATCCCTCTCTGTCTCGTGTCGATGATGTGGGAAACATTATGGCCCACCTTCGATCAAGATCACTTCCTGTCAACTTCAGCTCATTATCTAGGAAGATGACCTAAAGACTCCCTTCAGGTACCTTGGAGCCTGCATGCCTCAATGGCAGGTTCTTCGTATTCGACGTGAGGTTTTCATCATTGGCCTCCGATTGGATGATTCTACAGGTGTTCAACACCGGCTCATTGATTCACACGTCGTGGATTGTACCTATAGTACCTTGAGGACCATCGTCATTATTGGTGGTACCTCTCGCGTTTGTTAATAGTTTTCATCATTGACTGGTAATCAGATGATGTTCATGCATGTTCCACTCCGACTCCTGTATTCACATGCTTGAACTTGTACTGTGTCGGGTCGAGTTGGAGCGCAAGACCCCGGATTGTGTATATTGAGATTCGGGTTGCATTTTGTGGATTATTGTAATCACTACATGACTCATTTATTGGATGGTTGTGACCATGCCTGAGTCCATTCATTGATCCTCATCGGATGGCTGCGTCCATGCCTAGGATCCAGTTTTTATATACTCTGTTACGGATGGTTGCGCCCATACCACATATATCATGTACTTAAGATATCAGTTGTACTTATTTACGCAGATTCTCCGGCGGCCGTGTTTTCAGTCACACATGTTCTTGTAAAGAATTTCACCCCTCTCTCTCTCGGGCCTCATGCTTTAGGGGGCATCTGTTACACAGTAATTTGTCACCGTTTGTCACCGTCCCTATTACCCCTCTCCTGCACCTTGGAGGACTCATTTTGGGACTTGTGAGAAGTGACAAGACTTGAAACCACTTGCATCATTCCCCTCTGAATATGAGCTTCACATGCCCTGAAGACATCTCCTGCAACTTGCCCATAAAAATAGCCCTTTTTACATTAGCGCAAGTTCACTGTGTTCTTCCCGCGCCAATGGGGAAAATCCTCCAAAGAGGGCGCGCCAGTTAGCGCTCTGTCCTAGAGTCACAATCACGCCAACCTATTTGGGCAAAGTTTTTAACAAATCAACTTCTGAAAGTTCTCTCCAACTCATTCACCAACTGAATCTATGTTAGGTGAGGATGGTTTGGCTTCGAATCTCCTTGAATGGGAAGTAGTTTGCCACCCTTCCATGGAAGTTTCCAAGTGATAAAGCCAAATCCATGATTAATGTGATTGATCTTATATTTTCCCCTTTCATCTATAAAATCTTGTCTCCATGCCTTGAGCAAGCTAGTGGTGGTGGTAATACTGGTGCTGATAGGAAGATATCAAGAGATTAGAGTTGCAAGAGCCTTCTTTGTGTCCATAAGGCTTAACCTAAGTGAGGAGATCTTGTCACCAAAGAGAGAGAGGCTTGTCCATCATCCCTTCAAGCTTTGCAAGACTTGTGTAGCTGAGCACCCAGCCAAAGGAGGACTTGATGTCAGGACGCTAGTTGTATTCTCCTTTGTTGATTATTAATAATAGATGACTATCATTATGGTTCCACTCTCATTGTCTTTGTAATGATTGATGTTGAGTTATATCCTTCCTGACTGATGTATAATTACATTTATTAGATTTCACACTTGTGTTTGTGTTGTTCTCTTTGTGTGCAGGTGTCCATTCACGGAGATCATGGAGGACTGTGACCGGACAAAGCAAAGAAGCGTGGGCGACGTCTCTTCTACAAATGAAAGCGTTGGAATCCAAGTAGGTCTTCATCACCTACCTTTTATTTGCAATTAGGGACTTGCATGGTAGCATTGTTTGATTATTGCTAGACCCGTTCTGGGCTAGTAGGGATCGCCTCTATCCGTAGAGGGGATTTACCTCTCCAACAGGGATGATGGAACTAAGTTTCTACATCCAGAGATCAGTGTGATGTCTTTTTATGACCTAGATCTGCCTTCACGTAGATATCTAAGCCTTTACATTTTATCGCTATAATTCCCCTCAATCGGCCTCTAGACCTCCATGAAGGTCTATGACTGACTTTGATGGACCCTGAACAAGCAAATTGTAGGGTCAAGAAGAAGGTATGTTTTCTCCTTGGTAATAGCTTTATTTAGAACTCATCCTCACATGATTATCTCTGTTTATGAATAAAAGTAGAGGAAATAATAGTTAAAGTTGAGTAAAAGTAATCAGTAATAAATTAGACAAGTATAAGCAGGAAAAGCTGATTTTTACTATTTTTATGTGCAGAAGACATGAATTGATCGATAGTTGCTACTCAACCGATGGAATGGTAACATCTCATAAGGGAAATTGATAGCGTCAGAGGCAAGGCCGGACAGCGGAAGGGCGAGCAAACCAATGACTATTTTATCACAAAATCAGATCAAGTATAATGAAATCCTCAGGATCCCCTGATCCTAAGGATTCACTTTTATCTATTTACTTTCTAAATGTAATACATAAGGATGAAAGGCAAACTACATAAAGCTCATAATTTCACAGTTTGTAATTATTCTTTTGGACATATAATATTGTTATCTTGGATGTTGTAACTTGGTTACTTATTTTAATGAAGAAAGATTGTGTTTAACTCATGCCTATATTTTGAGTATCTCTTAGCGGAGTCTTCTAGAGACTCTAGGTCCAGTCAAGAGAAGATCTACTGCTTCACCTATGTCAAAATATTTTCTATTTTATTCTTTATTTCTTGTTAATGTTAAGTTAATATTACTTTTGATTATCGTAAGGATTGTCGATTCAAATTGCTTTTTTTGTTCATTCGAGATTCAGATTGATCTGTGTGTTATATGTGAGTAATACTTTTGATTGAATTGGTTATGCTAGTTCTAGCTCAGATCGTTGTTCATTTCAAGTAATGTTATCATATATTTCAGAGATAGAATTGATTTCTTTATGCTTCTACAATCATTTTCTATTCAGATATCATTTGTTATTCTAGTACCATTAGTTGTTCAATACAGATTTGTTGTTCAATTAGGATTTGTTGTTCAATTACCATTGTTGTCAATTGTTACAGTTCTCTTTCATGAGTGAGCTAGTTAGTTTCAATTCTATTTATGACAGCCAATCATGATTCTTTATAAGTTGTATTCAAATCCATTTGCTTTCACGATAGGTTAAGTAGAATTGCAGAGTGTGTTATGAATTTCTTTCAGAGTAGTTTGGATTGAGTTTGAAGAAGATAGTCATTAGCAATTTCAACGATTTGTTACTATTTAACCTCTAAATTCACTACATATATAGTGTTGACACTCTTGAAATAAAAATACTTGCCTTGGGTTGACAATTAATGTAGGAATTAAGATTTCCTGTAAAAAGACGTCTTAGTGCACTAACATTTTGGCGCATTCCTGGGGAGAGTGTTCCAAAGTGATTTCCTTTTTATCTTGCTACAAAAGAATTGGGTGATACCAGGACTTTTGCAAGACTAGGGAGCTAAAGGATGAAATCTTTAAGATGGTTGCAAAGGATAATGAAACTCTAGAAGAATACGTCGAACGGTTTCATTATAACTTGCAGAGATCTCCACACACCACCCTACCAAAAGAAGTCCTAAGATCTATCTTAATTAAAGGAATGAAAGAGGAGTGGTTAGAAATTCTAAATTTAATGGGGAAAGGAGATATTTCTCAGGAAGATTATGACGAAATCATTCGCTTGTGTATCAGGTGTTCGCTAGGAAGCACACGCACAGGAGCAACAAGTCGAGATCCCATGAGCAGGGGAAGCAAACCACACAGTGGAGCCATAACATGAATGGAAATCGGTAACCTCCTAGAATATTTCAAAATAGACATCCTGGGCACCCTCATGACACAGCTGGACATCCTACAGGCTAAACAAAAATAAGCTTTATCATAACAAAACTTGGTCGTTTTCTACCCATGCAGTCGAAAGAAGCACAACCAATGGGAGTGTCCATTAGACATGGTTCAGACATGCGCTATATGTACCAAGGATCATGCCACTGAACAATGTCCATCACTCCTAGGGTTGAAAGTAGTGTTGCAAGAAGCAGAAGAAGAGACAGAGCCAGTATATCTAATGAACCAACGTCGATGGTGGCAGGCCAAACCTCCAAATATGTCACAAGATGCATCCTAGATCTTTCCGTCTTCACAGTTTAATCAGCAACAGAACCCTGCGGCAGCATGGAAAGGCCAATCGCACTACTCGAATTGGAAACCTCAGCGATTCCCTATGACACCATGGTCACCTCAATCCTTTCTAGGTAATGGTTGGCCAAATTCTCCTTTTACTCCTATTTGGCAAGGAAATCCCTATCAATCCTAGTGGCCTGCCTCCACTTCTCAAAATCTGAATTGGTCTACAAATTGGCAGAGACCTTTGGGAATATACAACACTCCTATGGGGACAGGTCCTCAACCTCAACCCAGATTGTCAGCTCCTTATCCATTACAAAAAAATCCTCAGCCTCTTTTGTGCCCCAACTACCAGCCCAACCGAATCTGAATCCCAATAATAGACCGATCCACTGTGAGATTGAGAAAAAATAACGTAATGAACTTAGATTGAGGTAAGGATGTATCATCACCTCTAAGGAAAATAGGGATCAGCCATCAACTGAGATCAAAACACCACCTATAATTGATACTAAAATGAAATGAGGAGAAGAGATAGATCAGCAAAAAGATCTAGAGGAACTCATAGTCACTTCTCCCTCGTTCCCCGAAAGGTTAACGATAGCTAAGACAATTATTTACCTAGATTTTGATCTTGTGGGGGAACTAAAAAATATTTGTATAAAAATTCCACTCCTCCAGGCCATTCAGGACATTCCCATCTATGCTAAAACAATTAAAGAGTTATGTGTAAAGAAGCCTATGAGGAAAGAAAAAACTTCACCCACCATTCATGTTGGAGGAACCTTATCTAATTTACTCTTGGGAGGGGAAACTCCAGTAAAGTATGAAGATCATGGGAATCCCATAGTGACAGTTCAGATATATGTCTGCTCTTTTCCCAATACACTAGTTGATTTGGGTGCAGCCATTAATATTTTAACAATAGAAACCTATCAAGCACTTGGTATTACAGCCTTGGAACCAACCACCACCTTACTAGAACTTTCCTATCATTCGGTGGTAAGGCTATAAGGAACTCTACATGATATTACAGTTTCTGTTGATTCATGGGAATATCCAATAGATTTTATTGTTATAAACCTGAAGAGCCGATTGGATGGGCACCCTCTTATACTGGGTCGACCTTGGCTGGCGACAAATGATGCATTTATAGTCTGTCCAAAGGGCAGTGTGACTATTGCAAAGTGGGATGCTGTAAAAAATCTTGTTTTATATCCCCCTGCCAGACCAAGTTTGCCCATTGTAAAAATATGTAAACAACCACCAGCATACCTGGAATAAAGCATTAATTCACCACTCACAGTAGTAGAGGAACTAGAATTCAAACATTAGACTGAAGATGACGTTATCAACAATTTCATCAATCAGCTAGATAATGTGAGAAATGTAAAGTGTCAAATGCTGAAATCAATTCTTGATAATGAAGCCTTGGAAGATCCCTTGAAGGATATTGATGATCAGCACATCCAGACGATCGTTGTTCATAACAGCAATTCGGTGGAAATTGAACTAGGCAAAGTTTTAGACATTAATGATAGCTTGGACAATGATCAGTAGCAAAATCTCATTCAGGTCCAGCAAAAATATAAAGGGGATTTTTCCTAGGATTATCCCGATATGAAGGGTATAGATCCACAGTTGTGCACACATCACATCTATACCAAGAAGGATGCTCAACCTATCTGACAACCTCAGCGGAGATTGAATCTGCACCTTAAGGATATTGTGAAAGAAAAATTACAGAAGTTGTTGGATGTGAATTTCATTTATCCTATTTCTGATAGAAAATGGATTTCTCCATTGGTGGTCGTCCCCAAGAAAAATGGGAAGTGGCGTATCTATGTAGATTACCAGGAACTGAACAAGGCAACACAAAAATATCATTTCCCTCTCCCATTTATCGATCAAGTCCTTAATACCTTGGCAGGGAAGCGATTCTTTTCCTTCCTAGAAGGCTTCAGCAGACAAAACAACCTTCACCTATCGCTTGTAGAGTATTACCATTCGGCTTCTGCAATGCCCCAACCACATTTCAAAGAGCTATACTCAACATTTTTAGCTCATTTAGCGCAGCGCTCGATTCTCTTAGATTGGTAGATATCCTTTTCACACAGGGTATGATATGTGTATAAGCAGATGCATTTGCGAGGATGAGATTTATGGCATCTTGAAAGCTTTCCATGAAGAGCCCTGCAAAGGACACTTCACAAATCGAAGGACATGGCATAAGGTACTACAGATGGGCTATTATTGGCCCAATATTTTTAAATATGCTAAGAAATATTTCTAGGCTTGTGATAGCTGCCAAAGGATGGGATGACCTGGCCAATTTGATGAAATGTCGTTGCAACCCCAACTAGTCATAGAACCCTTCGAACGATGGGCGTTGGACTTTGTTGGATCATTACATATGCCATCAATTCAGAAAGCCCACATACTGGTTGCCATAGATTAAGTGATGAAATGGGTGGAAATAGTAGATTTACCAAGAGCTACAAAGGAAGTCATGATTAACTTCCTCTTCTAGCTATTCGTGCGGTATGGTTTACCACGGGAAGTGATAATAGATGGGGGAGGGAAATTCGTAGGACACAAGATTACTACCACTCTCAGGAACAATCATATTACACATAGGATCACTTCCTCGTATCACTCGAAGGTGAATGGGTAGGTCAAAAGCACCAATAAGGTCATTGAAGCTATTCTGACCGAAACAGTCTCAACACATCGACGAGACTAGGTTGTTAGACTGCTAAAGGCCTTGTGGGCCTATCGCATGACTTGGAGGAATACTACTGGATACTCTCCATATCGGCTCGTGTTCAGCAAATAGCCTATTTTTCCAATTGAATTTGAAATAAAGACTCTAAGAATGACTCAGGAAGTAGGATTGTTTTTAACAGAAGCCCAAACCAAGCAACTTCAAGAAATCAACAAATTAGATGAAGCTTAACTGCTAGCTTTGCAATGGACTGCAATTATTCAACAGCAAAGGGAAAAGTGGCACAACAGCCTTATCAAAAAGAAGACATTTCAGAAAGGGGATTGGGATCTCCTTTATGACTCTAGATTCCAGGATTTTCTGGGAAAGTTACAAACAAGATGGCTCGGCCCTTATGAGATTCAAGAAGTACATAGCAATGGCACTTTTACTTTGACCACCATTGACGGGTTTGGCCATTCTTATAAGGTTAATGGGAATCAAGTGCGTCTCTACCACAAACCACTCATCAAGGAGTCTTTCTGCCAATAGGTACGCGAGGACCCCTCCATGAAAATCTTAGCTGCCGAGAGTGATGACCCTGCAGCTTTTCTTTCAAAAACTCAGATTTTTTCATTTGGTAAATAATGTATATATTATTTTTGATTGATTGTAATTTAGTTAGGTATCACCATGTAAATAGGAGGATTTTTCTTGTTTTAATTGCTTGGTAAGTGTTATTCAATCGATTAAATGATTATTGTTCAATCAATTGAACAACACTTATGTTTATGTGTGCGTCATTGTTCGGTCGATTGAACAATTGTTGTTCAATCAATTGAACAATGACGCACACATAAACATAAGTGTTTTTCAATTGATTGAACAATAATCGTTTAATCGATTGAATAATCGTTTAATGTTGTTCAATCAATTGAACAGCACTTGTTTTTGTATGTAAGAATTGTTGTGTCAATTGAACAACACTTATTTTCGCATGAATATTGTTGTTCAATCAATTGAACAATGCTTATTCTTTTGTGTGGAAATTGTTGTTCAATCAATTGAACAATGCTTATTCTTTTGTGTGGAAATTGTTGTTCAATCAATTGAACAACATTTTTTGCACTTTTGATTTAGTTGTTCAAACGATTGAATGATTGTTGTTCAATCAATTGAACATCACTTCTGCATTTTTGTTGATATTTGTTGTTCAAACGATTGAACAATTGTTGTTCAATCGATTGAACAACATTTTTGCATTTTTTGTTTTTTTGTCCAAACGATTGAATGATTGTTGTTCAATCGATTGAACAACATTTTTGTGTTTTTTATTTTGTTGTTCAAACGATTGAACGATTATTATTCAATCGATTGAATTGGGCTTTTGCGCTTTTTATTTTTTTCAATTTTCGTTGTTCAATTGATTGAATGATTGTTGTTCAATCGATTGAACAACACTTTTGCATTTTTCTTTATTGATATTTGATGTTAAAACGATTGAACGATTGATGTTCAATCGACTGGACAACACTTTTGCACTTTTTATTTTTTTCAATTTTCGTTGTTCAAACGATTAAATGATTGTTGTTCAATCGTTTGAACAAAAATTTTGCGGTTTTCTTTACTGATATTTGATGTTCAAACGATTGAATGATTGTTGTTTAATCAATTGAACAACACTTTTGCGCTTGTTATTTTTCAATTCTTGTTGTTCAAACGATTGAACGCTTGCTGTTCAATCGAGTGAACAACAATTTTGCATTTGCTTTCTCTTTCAATTTTTTTTTTTCAAATGATTGAACAATTGTTGTTCAATCGATTGAACGATTGTTGTTCAATCGATTGAACGATTGTTGTTCAATCGATTGAACAACACTTTTGATTTCTTATTTTCAATTATTGTTGTTCATACGATTGAATGATTGATGTTCAATTGATTGAACAACACTTTTGCGTTTTTTCTTATTGATGTTTGTCATTCAAACAATTGAACGATTGTTGTTAAATCATTTGAACACCACCCTTGCGTGTTTTCCTTTCGATTTTGTTGTTTTTTTTCTTTTCGATTTTGTTGTTTAATAGATTGAATGATCGTTGTTAAATAAATTGAAAAACACTTTTGTGCTTATTTTAGGATGAACTGTGATTTGTTTTATTGATTCATTGTCAATCATTGTGCCATCTTCTTTTTTCTTTTATGTTTTGAATAAACACCATCTGAGTGGATTTGTGCATAACATAAAGAAAAACAATAATGTCAACACTATTATGATTTATGAATCCTCTTGATGGTTATATTTATTCAAAAGCTGATATGGTGCATCTCTATAATGACTGGCTAGACATTTTTTTTTGGACACATCATAAAATGATTCATTATTTTCAAACCATGTTGGCTTATTTACCACACTTTCAAATGGACAAATCCCTTTGATATGATGAGATCGGGGTAAAAGTATAAACTTTCCTTGGCATATTTTTACTTCTTACACCATCCCTGACTCTTAAGGAGCAAATGAGCCTCCCTCTATTTCTAAAAACATCAAAAGATAATTAAAAAAAATGAAAATAAAGAAATATGAAAATGCAATGAACACTATCTTAAAGAGGATAAGGGGTCTCATCGTGAGCCAACCTACCATGATCATAAAGATGTAAGAGGTGACATTCCATTTTTGGCCACAAAACCAAGGTAATGACCTTCTTGATGATTAAAAATGTCAGAAGGACATGGGGTCTCATTACGAGCCAGCCTGGTCATTTTGTTATATCTTGGTGAATGGGACTATGATCATCTAGTCACCATGCCAGCAAAGAAGAAAAGAAGAATCATCTACATACTAAAACAAGGACTCTGGCTCATTTGTGGGGTTAAAAATCAACCCTGTCGAGGCTATGAATGCTTGCTGGCAGCAGTGACTCTGCTTATTGTTATAGACATATTTGGGCACTGCAACCCAAATCATATATTTCCATAAACCAAGGGCTTCTGAGTCCCTAAAAGTGTTGTTTCATACCCTAAAGGAACAAGGTTAGCTGATTACATCATCTCCCAGAAGTTCTCCATGGAAAACTTCTCAGAACTGGTCAAAACTGGACCATGCAGACTGCTCAGTGCTAAGGGTGCGATGCATCTCACCTGCCACATGCAAAAAGTACGATGCATACTGAAAATGCCTTCTGTAGGGTGCGATGGGCGAGAGTAGACAAATGGCAGAGGCAGTTTGCAAGGTGGATGATCATGGAATCTTCCATAAACTTCTCCTGTGACACTTGCCTCTCTAAATTCACCTAGGGATGAGTAAGAGATCATGAATCTCCAAGTGGAAACAAGAACTATCAGAGAGAGGACACTAATCAAAATCCTAGAAGCTAACTCACCCCTCTGCAAACATCTATATATGGATCCCTCATCCCATAGATCCAAAGGCTGGAATTTTGTATCTTGTAAGGAAGTGTTGTTGGTTTCTTGGTGGAACATCATAGTGTTGGGTGATCAGCTTTTCGTGAGGTGAAGAAAGGGCTTTTCATGCTGGGAGGATGACACTGGGTCAGATCAATGGGTTGTAATCCTCTCTTCTACTCTTTCTATCAATAAAGCTATTCGAGTTTTCCTCCACATTCTTGTATGTTTGATGATATATGCTTTTGTGTGGTCAATATATATCTGGTCCTATATTGTTTATGATTGTAGATCCCAATACTCTGAAGGTATTATGCTACAGTGACTTTACAGGTACTCTTTGAAGCGGGGTAAGAAAGGAAGGAGCGGCAAAGATCTGTCAGAGGGGAGAAGGGACAAGCAAGGAACCAAGCGAAAGATTGAGGTTGGTATTCTTTGCTCCTCTCCTATCTACTTCTCATAAAGGAAAACGAAAGTAACTTTATTTTGTTTGTTTCTAAGATAGCTACCCGTCTTAGTGGGACTAGCAGCTCTAAATGGACACTAGATTTCCCGATAACAAA
>APFE030123144.1:0-17083 GCA_000404065.3 Pinus taeda | reverse complement strand
GAAGTCACTCAGAGAATTCACCAACCCAGCTTGTGTCTCATCTGCTGCAATACCTTCACGCTTCATTCTTTCATGACCGCCACCCTGAACCTTGTATCATCAGATCGTTTTCACCTCCACAAAATCATTTTCTTCGTTCCATGTCGTAGGTGTGGGATTCATTAATGCCCTCCTACAATGGGTCACTTCTTTTCGATGTCAGCTCATTATCGAAGAAGTCGACCTAGGAACAACCCTTTCAGTACTTTGAAGCTTGCATGCCTCAATGGCAAGTTTCTCACTTCCAGCAATAAGTTTACTCCAATGGCCTTCGACCGAAAGATTTCACGTGGTGTTCGACGCCAAGTCCCATTTTCACACCACGTGAATTGTGCTGTCATACCTTGAGGGTCATCATCATTATCGGTGATTCATTTCGCGCCTATTAACAGCTTACATCATTGAATGGTAATCAGGCAATGTCTTTCCATGTTTGACTCCATAACATCTTTTCACATGGATCGATTTATACCTCGGGCAAAGATTGAATGAGTTTGAAGACCCCGGATCTAGTTTCATCCATCCAGGCTGCGATATATTCAGGAAAAAAAAGACATCAAATGTACATCATTGCTGCACAGATAATCATCCAAATCAAAGGATGATGGCTCTATCAGAATCATCAGTCTGCCACACAAACGGTTGTCTGTCCTATGTACATGAAAATGAATTTATAAAGTTGAGCATGGGGATGCCCACCTCAGCTAGATCATGAAAATATTATGAAGATAATGTATTTTATTGTATCTTATTACAGGTTGCCTTCCAGTTCGAAAAACCTCGGATCCTCATGATAAAGCATTTCACCCAACATCAAAAGATTTTCGACCTCATGCTTTAGGGGGAAACTGTTATAGACATATTTGGGCACTGTAACCCCAATCATACATGTCCATAAACCAAGAGCTTTTGAGTCCCTAAAAGTGTTCTTTCATACCATAAAGGAACAAGGTCGGATGATTACATCATCTCCCAGAAGTTCTCCATGGAAAACTGCTCAGAATTGGTCAAAACTGGACCATACATACTGCTCAGTGCTAAGGGTGCGATGCATCTCACCTGCCACATGAAAAAAGTGTGATTCATACTAAAAATCCCTTCTGTAGGGTGCGATGGGCGACAGTAGACAAATGGCAGAGATAGTTTGCAAGGTGGATGATCATGGAATATTCCAGAAACTTCTCCTGTGACACTTTCCTCTCTGAATTCACCCAAGGATGAGTAAGAGATCATAAATCTCCAAGTGAAACCAAGAACTATCAGAGAGATGACACTAATCAAAATCCCAGAAGTTGACTCACCCCCCTGCAAACATCTATATATGGATCCCTCATCCCAGAGATCCAAAGGCTAGAATTTTGTATCTTGTAAGGAAGTGTTGTTTGTTTCCTGGTGGAAAATCATAGTGTTGGGTGATCTAAGCTTTTCATGAGGTGAAGAATGGATTTCATGTTGGGAGGATGACGTTGGGTTATATCAATGGGTTTTAATCCTCTCTTCTACTCTTTCTATCAATAAAGCTATTCGAGTTTTCCTCCACATTCTTGTATTTTTGATGATATATGCATTTGTGTGGTCAATATATATCTGGTCCTATATTGTTTATGATTGTAGATCCCATTACTTTAAAGGTATTATGTTTCTTTGACTTTACAGGTACTCTTTGAAGTGGGGTAAGCAAGGAAGGAGCGACAAAGATCTGTCAGAGGGGAGAAGGAACAAGCAAGGAAACAAGCGAAAGATTGAGGTTGGTATTATTTGCTCCTCTCCTATCTACTTCTCATAAAGGAAAACGAAAGTAACTTTAGTTTGTTTGTTTCTAAGATAGCTACTCGTCTTAGTGGGACAAGCAGCTCTGAATGGACACTAGATTTCCCGATAACACTTATGGTATTGGAGTATTATCTTACACTGCCAAATGCTCTCTATTCTACTGCCACCTATGGATTCATTTCTAAGGAGACTTCCCATTTGAAAAACACTTATACAAGCCAACATGCATCGTAACTTATGTTATATATTCATTATATTATATTTTTCCAATCAATTTATGACAGTCATTACTACTTATCGCCAATTATGCATTTATTACTAATACTTCTTAAGGTGAAAATCTTTTCACATAATAATTTAAATATCTGTTTTTATTTTTTTTATTTTTTTGGCCATTTTTACCTCTGATACGTGTATTGCTTTAATTGCTTTGTCATAAATTGCGTCGCTTTTCTAGATTGGTTGTCTAAATTTATGAATTATCAATTCATGCACTTGCTTTTCACATGCTTGGCAGACGTAGATGTTTTTTTCTCATTAGAGGGGGGATGGTCTGCGTATGAACAGCATGTGTGACAGTTATGGATAATTGAATGATAATTATTGAATTGATTTCCAGGTAAGGATTGCATGATGATTGGTTATGCATAATAATTATCAAGGTATTTCCAATTGGAGAAATGACAGCGACCATTATGGATGGCATGCAAATCGATTATGAGCCTATGTCAAATAAGGTTGATGATACAAATGACTTGACTGTATATGTTGTTAATTCCCAAATCAATGTCATTTTCCTCTTAATTTCTTTAATGATCTTTACTGTTGTTCTAAATTGTGAAAGTGAAAGAGAAGTCCATGCAGGAGAACCAGTCATAGGAACACAGCAGTGATGGGAGGTAGATCTATTTGAAATGAACCCACAATACTCATGGTATCAGACCAGGCTCGTACAATTCTAAAACACGTAGGTTGGCTGCAATATATGAATAAATTGCAGGGATTTCACGAAAAAATGACACTCGAATTCTTGCAAAATTTGCAAAATGGAAGCACCATAGTAAGAGGTAGGGATATAACGGTCTCAGAAGCAGTCATAGCCAAAGTCACTAAAATTCTAGTTGAGGGAACAAAGTGGACAAACAAGCACATCCTTCTGCACAATACCGTGGCATGTTCCAGGACCCGAGTGAGCAATTAGCACGAACATGGAAAGGGATTCACCCCTCAGCATTAAGACAGCCATGGCAGGAATTAGCAGTCATTGTGCAATGGTACATTACATGTGATGGTCGCCAGGATTTGGTAAATCCCTGTCAACTCAAATTGTTAACCATCCTAAAACAAAAAATTTCAGTTAATTTGTCGTTTTATTTGAATTCTCTATTGCATGATGTCGCTCAACAAGTTATGAAACCTAAGGACCCACGCACTGTCATCAGTCATCATGAACTGATTAAATTTCTTAACATGCATGGACTAGCCTAGTAGCAGCTAACCTGGGATAATATTGTAAATCATGCTCTAGCCCCACCTCTAGAAACCCAATAACATAACAACAAGGGCCTAGAACCCCAGGTCCGAGAAGGACATTGAAGAGGAAAATTTCCTCTATGCCCTTGAACCTAGCAAAACACAGGCTCTCTATGCGGGTGAAGTCCCAGCGACACACCCCAATTCAAACAAATTAGGTCGAGCCATCGCTCACACCACCTCTAAGTCTACAGGATACCCCTTTGCAAGACTATGAGGAAGAGGTGGCTAGAGTATTGGAAAACATGGGGATGTTTAGCGAGGGAAGAGAACAATCTGAGAATGTTGAAGGACATAACTGTACCCCCAACAATTCTGCCTCTGTTGATAGCCCTAGTTGTGATCAAACCCTACCATTTACTAGTTTCTTGGAAGAACATGGGGAACCAGTCCCTTCTATGGAAAAACCCCTTGAAGCTGAGGTGCATGAAGAGGAAGCTATTAGAGAAGAAAATTAGACAGCAGATACCGGTCTAATTGACCCCCAAGCTAAAGAAAATCCTGGAGATGAAAATCAACCAGGAAATACTATTTTTTCTAAGTCCCCTGAGGATGAGGCCTAACTAGAAGAAACCTGGAGAAAGATAAATGCTCAGGGGACACCATTTTATTATGATCTCCTGAGAGAAAAATTCATGATGAAGAAGAACTAGAAGGTGAAGCTCCATTGGGAGATACAGTTCTAGTTGAAACCCTCCCTGACGCTAACACAATACCACCTGAGCATGAACATGAGGAAAATGGAGTTGCACCACCACCAATTGGAAGTCTCGGAATAAAGAATTCCTACAAGGACAGGCTCAGAAAAATGCTTAAAATATCTAGAAAACAGAAGCAAATAATTGGGAAGCTAAGATAATGGTTAAAACAGGCCCTCAGAGCCATAAAATTGAAAGTGGAAAGAGAGACCACAGGAACACAGACAGAACATTGTTCTAGAAAGGATGTTGAAACCCAAACAGAGATTCTTTTGGTCTATTCAGAGGGAACTCAGACAGAGACATGCCTTGTAGAGGACACTAAAATGCAGACTGAAGACCCTTTTGTTTGTTCACAGATGACCCAAACAGACTACCCTACTTTGAACGTTGTCGTTCAGACTGATGCTAAAGAAAGCATCCCAATTTATTATTGCATAACTCAAGAAGCAGTCGAGGCTGTTGTCCAAACTGATCCTATGGAGACACAAGATAATGAAGCCCAAACAGAGGAGACATCTGCTTACATTCCCTTGGTAAGGGAGGCATTTATTAGGAGACTGTAGAATGAACCACTGAAGGTTCAGCCGAAATTAACTCAGCACAAGGAGGAGATAGTGCCCCTACGTATACATCAAGAATTAAGCAAAAAGTTTAAGGCACTCACAGTGATTGAGGATGAGACCTTCACTCAGTACAAGGCTGAAAAGAAAAAGGTTGAGAAATCACAAGACAAATTACAAAAGGCTAAAGAGTAGTTGGAGATTGTCTACTCTCTTTATTCAGACACCTTATCATGCAGATCCCCTGCTACAAATTATGCACTATTTCTCCTGGAAAGGTACCTCCTTCTGAAAATAAAATTTGTTAAGGTTGGGAAGTCTATGGTAATCAAAACAACCCTGGACTTTGTCAAGTTCTTCAGAGAACATAAGAAGCAGGTACAACGCCTCCTCCGTGAACTTTATATGCACAATTTCTTTCTAGAAGATGACAGAGACAACAACCCTAGCCCCTTTGTAAGTCATGTCCAATTCCACGCATTTCTCTCTTTTGCTACTAACCAAATCAAGTGGGCCAAGGTTCACAATACTTTTAGAAAGCGTGAATATGGAATCGACCTATGGGTTAGAGGGGAACCTACAAAACCCCTTCATCTCTCTGTCAGGCACAAGCAATTCATGAAGCAAGATGGTGTTGTGGGCCAATTGGGGCCATTTCACACAGATATTATGCAAGCTGGAAAGGAGTACTTCCAAGAGATTAGGGAGGAAGCCTTGTTTGCAGCCAGAGAAAGGTGGGAAGTCTCTAGCACTATTTTTAGAAATCGATAACCATTTGGATACTGGAATTTTAAAGCTGCCTCCTCTCAATTCCATAAGTACAGTAACATGGTCTTAGCTATGGGGCCTGAAAGGATAGGATGTCGATATAGAACTCCAATCATATGGTATCCTCTAGATAAGTATCACAGTGACTACAACTTGAAGGATCAAGAATTTAACCAGGCTTTCGTTGTACTTAAGAAGAAAAATGGCTTCAAAATTTATAAGGAGAAGGTATATCTTGCCTATTCCCTAACTCGGCTACACCTAAACCATTTAATTGCATGAGGTCATGCAACAAGGTAAGCTGGGGAGTATTTTGGGTTAAGAAAAAGTTATGTTTTCTCCTTTGTAATAGCTTTATTTAGCACTCATCCTCACATGATTATCTATGTTTATGAGTAAAAGTAGAGGAAATAATAGCTAAAGTTGAGTGAAAGTAATCAATAACAAATTAGATGAATCTAAGCAGGAAAAATTGATTTTTACTATCTTTATGTGCAGAAGACATGAATTGATCGATAGTTTCTCAATCAATAGAATGACAGTATCTCGTAAGGGAAAGCGACAGCATCAAATGCAAGGCAGGACAGTGGAAGACCGGGCAAACCAATGACTATTTTATGACAAAATCAGATCAAGTATAATTAAATCCTCAAGATCCCCTAATCTTGAGGATTCACTTTTATCTATTTACTTTCTAAATGTAATATATAAGGCCGAAAGGCAAAACTGCACAGAGTTCATAATTTCACAGTTTGTAATTATTCTTTTAGACATATAATATTGTTATCTTGGATGTTGCAACTTGGTTACTTATTTTAATGAAGAAAGACTACGTTTAACTCATACTTATATTCTGAGTATCTCTTAGCGGAGACTTTTGGCGACTCTAGGCCTAGTCAAGAGAATATCTACTGCGTCACCTGTGTCATAATCTTTTCTATTTTATTATTTATTGCTTATTAATATTAAGTTATTATTACTTTTGATTATCATAAGGATTGTCGATTCAGTTTGATTATGTTGTTCATTCGAGATTCAGATTGATTCGTGTGTTATATGTGAGTAATACTTTTGATTGAATTGGTTATGCTAGTTCCAGCTCAGATCATTGTTCATTTCAAGTAATGTTATCATAGATTTCAGAGATAGAATTGATCTCTTTATGCTTCTACAGTATACCGTTTTTTATTCCAGTATCATTTTTTGTTCAATTCAGATTTGTTGTTCAATTCAGATTTGTCATTCAATTCGGATTTGATGTTCAATTTAGATTTTTTGTTCAATTTGGATTTGTTGTTCAATTAGGATTTGTTGTTCAATTACCATTGTTGTTAATTTTTATAGTTCTCTTTCATGAGTGAGGAAGTTAGTTTCAATTCTATTTAAGACTGCCAAGCGTGATTATTTATAAGTTGTATTCATATCCATTTGCTTTCATGATAGGTTAAGTAGAATTGCAGAGTGTGTTATGAATTTCTTTCAGAGTTGTTTGGATTGAGTTTGAAGAAGATAGTCATTAGCAATTGCGACGATTTGTTACTAGTTAACCTCTGAATTCACTGCATATATAGTGCTGACACTCTTGAAATAAAAAGACTTCCCTTGGGTTGAAAATTATTGTAGGAATTAAGATTGCCTGTAAAAGGACATATTAGTGCACCAACACAAATTATCTACTTATGCGCACCATAGATTATCTTTATCAGTATTTACTCATATCTACCTAAGTGTTCAATAACTTTAACATAAAGTGTTATGATCTTCATGTAATCACTTAACATTAATTGCATTCAGATAATAAGACGGATCAAGTAAATTCGCACATCAATACATCATTATTTTATAAAGACATCATTCTATCACAGCATTTATTGCAATCATACATAACATAAGTAAAGAGATAAAACACAAGAATTTCTGCAACAATCTTCTTTATTGATCTTCAGTATAGGTTTACATATTTAATACTTCCCTGTGCACTCAGTTGCAGGGGTCCATGCACTCAGTTGCGGACACTACTCTAGGCCTCTGCGCACTCATTTCCAAAGCCTTTTTCCCCTCTAAGACTTACTTCTTTGCGCTAGACTTCTTCGTTCTTACCCATAGACGAAAACCATAGAGCTATCTTAGACTCTCTAAGACAGACCTATTTATACAACCCCATGGTCTGTAGACCATGGGTAGATCTCAAAAACCGACTGAATTTTACGTGAACGAGGGTAAAAACCCTTTTTGACTCCTAACTAACTGCGCACTCTCTTCCACAATTTGCGGAGACTTTACATCTTTTTACATCAAAATTTGGGCTTTTTCCCAAAAACTGACCCAGGGGACCCCATCCCAACAGGAAGAATGATGAAGAGGTGTGGTCACTCATTCAAAAGTTTTAGCAAGATCCCAATACATCTTATACATTTAGCTGGAAAAATTATTCATGATGGTACGAAGATCACTTGTATCTTTCTAAGAATTCCCAACTCAAACAAAAGATTCTTTTGGAATTGCATGCCTCTCCCTTAGGAGGGCACTCGAGATTTTTAAAAACTTACCATAGGGTCAAGAAGGAAATTTTTTAGGAAGACCTTAAATCTGATCTTCAGAAGTTTGTGGTAGAATGTTTGGTTTGCCAACAAAATAAAGTTGAGACAATTAAGACCTCGGGTCTGTTACAACCTTTATCCATTCCAAGTCAGTGTTGGGAGGAAGTATCAATGGATTTTATCACAGGTTTTCCCAAGTCTGAAGGAAACATTGTCATCATGGTGGTATTTGATAGACTTACCAAGTATGCACACTTTTTTGCATTATCTCCTCATTTTAAAGCCAATACATTTGCTACTGCATTTATGGAAACAATTCAAAAGCTTCATGGAAATACAAATATTATAGTAAGTGATAGAGATCCCATTTTCACTGGAAATTTTTGGGTGGAATTATTTTCTTGTCTTGGTACTCAATTAGCTCATAGCTCATCTTATGGTCCTCAATCTGATGGGAAAACTCAGATAGTGAACAAATGTTTGGAATAATATCTTTATTGCTTTGTATCTTATAAAAAAAACATAATGGGTCAAGTGGTTACCTCTAGTTGAATGGTGGTATAACACTTCCTTCCATACTGTAGTAAAAATGACCCCATTTATGGCATTTTATGGATATCATCCACCATCCATCACATCATCTTTAAGAGAAATTTCTAAGGTTCAAGCAATGGAAGATCACATCGAGCATCAATAATAAGTTCTCCAACTCTTAAAGAACAACCTCACTCTAGTGCAAAATTGAATGAAACAACAGGCAGATCAGCACCACAGTGAAAGAAGTTTTGATGTGTGTAACACGCTCCTCCCACATCTATCCAAGAAACTATCCAACCGGGGTAAATATGTGATGAGAGGGAACTATGATATGATTCAACCTCCTAAGTCATGTTAAGGAAGTGGAATCAACAGAAATGCAACATATAGACATCTAACATCAACATTAGGACCCTCAGGAACCAACCATCCCCTAGGTCCACTAACATTTTGGACTACTTGACCTCTGAATACTCTCATGCTATGAGCATGCCAGTGTTAGGGACCTTTGGATGCTCTCACAAGCCTGCAAGCCAGTGTCTAGGGACTCTTTTTTCAGTGTTGTGCCAGCTTCCTCGGGATTTGAGCCACTTTTTCAAGCCCAGAGCCCGAGTCACTGCCTAGAATTGAATCACATCTTTAGAACATTAAAATAACAAGGAAATGACAATATAAATGTGATCAGTTGAATGAGACCTTGACTAGACCCCTACTAGCCATGGCAGGCATTTCATAAAACATATCACAAATATGTAATCTACAGGTGTAAATAACATATCTAAGCATAAGGGTCCCATACTTAACTGAGAATCACTAAGAAACATTAATGCCTCAACACATCAACTGCAATTTCATCCATTAGGTCATAGATACATTGATCATTCATTTACAATTAAAAACATGATGAGATCCATACATAGATGTTGTCATAGAACACATATATAACCATCATAATAGTAGTAGAAATACCAATGAAATCACAGCCATATAATCCAGATATAATCCAGTATAATACTCATAGAAATAAAAGGAGAAATAACCTCATATTGATGATGCAAAATCCAAACCCGAGATGGGACTTCCATGTTCCACCCAATTGTAGAATGGATGAGCCAAATCTCTCTTCAGTTAGTCACCCTAATGCCATATTCCAAGCATGGATGTGGGATCTCATAGAACACATCAATTCAAAACCATCCAGGGATTCTAGTGGCCATCCACCTCAACCCATCAAACAGTGATTCCACCTCATGGTCGACATCACAAAACCAACATCAGATTTGTATCCATCTAATCCTTCCAAGGATTCCAAATCATTTTTTCCAACCAAGGCTTCCAAGACTAGTAACTCAACCCACCAAGGGCTTCCCAAGCGTTTTTCCAACTAAGGCTTCTAGGACTAGTAATTCAACCCAAGCTAAGGAAACATAAGAACCAACATAAAAAAACAAGGAAATAAACCCACAATCTCCATGGCTATCCAGGAAATGGCAAGGCTAGGCAATCTAATGTCAATCCCAGAAATCCTCCATGTCAGTGACATATCATGATCAATAATCCACATGCATATGCCATGCATGTGAAAACTAGTGAGGAAAACATACATGCAACTTGGTACTTGCAAGCAAATCTCACTGCAGTTGTTGATCCCAATGTCCTCTTGAGCTTTCCTACTCTTCCTTTTCTTTCTTACTCCAAAAATACAAGTATGTCACACCCTCCAAGAGTGATCCAAGAAAACTCTAAGTCTCCAAGCATACGAGAGGGAGAGAGAATAATGAGAGAGCTCCCACACTGAACTGACAAAAGATACCAGCTAATCCTCACAAGAATTTTTATGAATGAGACCTTTATTTTCTTCATTTTCCTCCTCACATGTAACTTATGACCTCTCACCTCCCTTTTCTCTTAATTTCCATTATTTTCATAAATAAATGTGCCAAAAATGCCATTTTTCCTTTGCCATTGCCTTTGCCAATTTCCTTGGCCATTAATAACCAAATGAACACCCACACTAGGATGTCTTGCCCAACATTCATCTTGGAATAAGTGTCCCATCAACCATGGTTATTATTTTTCCTTTATTAAATTTTATTACATGGAATTTTCACACGGTTTGTTATAGAACCCTCCCCCTTGGGGGAACACCATCCTTAGTTTTCAATGACACCTATACCACAAGACTGATGTAAGAAAAACATACTATCAATGGAGCTTTATAACTTAGCTCGATGTAGTATTTACAATGATCAACCTGCTAAGAAGCAAACCAACATGAAAACATAACAACATAACATAATAATGAAATGACACCCATATCGCTTATTGGAGCTTTATAACATAGCTCATGGCGGTATTTACATCCATATACATATGTACATATAGAAAAATCACCAAAACATATACCAAGACGTATACCAAAACACCATGCCAAAATTTCTTTGCCTCAACCAGAAAACAAGGAAGGATACATATCGCACATCTGATCGACCATCTTCCATGTATCTTCATTGGGCCCAAAGTGCTTCCACTACACTTTAGCTTGCTCGATTGCTCGGTTCCAAAGCATGAGCACCTTTTTCTGCAAAATACATTGAAGCTTTGGCTGGAATTCTCCATCTATTTCCACCTACAATACAGACCAGTCAATCACATGATCAGCATCTCTAACATACTTCTTAAGAAATGACACATGAAAAACATCATGGACTTTCACAGTCAAAGGCAGTGCAAGTCGATAGGCTACTAGGCAAATCCTCTCAACAATATTGAAGGGTCCACAAAACCATGGTGTTAGCGCGGCACATGATCCAATCTGTAAGGATCTCTTCTTCGGTTTGATGTGTAATTACACTTGTTCCCCAACCTGAAACTCCTTGAAAAACTTGTTCGAATCTACATAGCTCTTCTGCCTATCCTGTGTTTCCTTTAGATTCTTCTTGATCACCTACATTTCTTTTTCCATGTATGCCAACATGTTTGGTCCAATCAACAACATGTTAACCAGATTGCTCCAACTGACAGGAGTATTGCAACTCTGCCCATACAATGCCTCATATAGACCCATCTTCAAATATTCTTGATACCTATTGTTGTAATCAAACTCTACCAAAGGAATATACTCTTCCCACTTTCGTTGTTGATGCATCACATACATCCTCAACATGTTCTCCAATATCCTATTGACCCCCTCTATATATCCATTTGTCTATAGATGATAACTTGTATAGAAGGCCAACTCTGTGCCCAAATCTACAAATAACTCCTTCCAAAACTTGGAAGTGAACTTCACATCCATGTCTGACACAAACTTCTTCCGAACACCATGCAATCTGACCACATCTTTGATGAATGCCTTTGCTACATCGCTAGCTGAAAATGTAGACTTCACTGGGATGAAGTGTGCAACCTTTGTCAACCTATCCACAACAACCATGATGGCATCATGTTGTCTCGTTGGCCTCGGGAAAATTGTGATGAAGTCCATGGAAATGACTTCCCACTTCCACTCTGGAATCGTAAACAATTGTAGCAGTCCCCCTTGATGTTTACATTATTTATTCACTCGTTGATAACCAAAACACCTAGCCAAAAACTCTACTACATCCCTCTCCAGGTTCGGCCAATAATAAAACTTCTTTACTACAATCAATGTCTTCTAATAACCTGGGTGACCCAAATATGGTTTCGCATGAAACTCCCTCAAGGTCACCTTCTTGAGCTCACTATTGTCTGGCACATATATATTGTATTTCAATCTAACCAATCCATCTGTTGTAAGGTAAGAGTCCACATCCTATGTACCTGCACCTATACCTATACATGTACGACTACATGTACCTATACTCTACTGCAACCTGTGCATAATCTCCATATATTTGACATCTTGCTGACCTACCTACAAGATCCTGTCATGTAAGTCTGTCCCATAGGAGCTCATAGCTGCTAAGTGATTTACCTGTATATGCCTGCTGAGAGCATCTACCACCTTGTTATATTTACCTTTGATATATCTGATCTCAAAATCAAACTCACTGATCATAGCCAACCACCGATCCTGCCTACCATTCAAATTCGATTGGTCAAATAGATACCACAAACCATTGTGATCAGTCATCAATGTAAACATCCTGCCCAAAAGATAGTGTCTCCACATCTTCAATGCATGTATAATCACTACCAACTTGAGATCATGTGTGGGGTAGTTCTGCTTGTGCTCATTCAGTTTTTGCAACTCATAATATACCACCTATCCATCCTGCACAAGGACTCCACCAAGTCTTTTCTTGCAAGAATCTCTGCACACTACAAACTCTTTATCTGGATCTGCAATCTTTAACACTAGTGCATGTGCCAACAACTTCTTAAGATGATCAAAATTGGCCTCACACTCCTTTTTCCATTTGAACTTCTTACCTTTCATTTGCAATGATTTGGTAGGATAAGATATATGTGAGAATTTCCTTATGAACCTCCTATAATAGCCTTCCAACCCCATGAAAGATCTCACCTCATCCACATTCTTAGGAGCTACCCACTCCATGATGGCTCTTATATTTTCTGGATCTATTGCAATGTCGTCCTTGGAGACAACATGCCCCGAGTAGTGTACCTCAGTCTGAAAGAAACTACACTTGTTGAGCTTAGCATACAACTAATGCTCTCTCAATAACCTCAACACTGCTGCTAAATGCTTGGCATGCTCTTCCTCATTTTTAGAATATACCAATATATCATGAATGAACACAATAACAAACGTATCCAAATAAGGACGCAACACACTATTCATCAAGCACATAAATGTAGTTGGAGCATTAGTCAAACCAAATGGAGCTATAAAAAACTCATGATTTCCATACTTGGTCCAGAAAGTGGTCTTGTAAATGTCCTCTTCTTTGATGCATATCTGATGATATCCGGATCTCAGATCAATCTTCAAGAACACTGTTGCTCCCTTCAAATTATCGAACAAGTCATCAATCCTCATCAATGGGTACCTATTCTTGATGGTCATTTTGTTCAACTTTCTCTAGCCAAGGCATAATCTGAGAGTACCATCTATCTTCTTCACAAACAATACTAGTACGTCCCATGGCGATACACTTAGCCTAATGTATCCCTTGTCCAACATATCCTTCAACTGTAGATTCAACTCAACCAACTCAATTGTGCTCATCCTATAAGGTGATTTTGATGTTGGAGCTTCCCCTAGAACCAACTCAATAGAAACATCTACTTCCTTGTGAGGTGGAAACTCTGTAATGTCCTAAGGAAAGACACCCTTGAACTTTTGTAAGATTGGGTACCTTCTCAACACATCTACTTCCTCAACTTCCTTACCCTTGTCACTAAAAATGTGTATTGCAAGTAACACACACCCCTTTCTATGACTATGCTTTGCTTGCATAGTTGTTACCATCCTAATTGATGTGGCTTTATTCTTTCCCTACAAGACTCTTGGTTCCCCATTTTCGTCCACATACTCAATTGCTTTTTCATAACAATCTACCTTGGTTCTATGAAGATACAACCAATCCATGCCCAACAACATAATGTATTATCCCAACGGTAATACATTCAAATGTGTTGCGGTAGGCATACCATTCAAATAAAATGCACAAGCTCTTACCCAATGATGAACTTACTTCTTTTTACCTGTAGCCAACTGCGCTAAGAAATATTTTGCATGCAATTCCTTACTCAAACCACACTTATCCACCAAGTCAATACTAGCATAGCTATAGTTAGATCCAAGTCAATCAAAATAGAAATAACTTGATCACGAAGCTTATCATCCATCTTAATGATAGATGCCTGATGGTATGCTTGTTTGTCATCTAATGTTGCATAAATATGAGGAACGATCTGACCAACATCCCCAATAGTTTGTGCATCCTGTGCACTATATATCCAAGGCATACCACCCTGATCTTGTGGACAATCTCTCCTATGATGATCCCCTCCACAAGTCCAACACCGCACAAGATCCTTATTATTCTCCTCAGGTCGATGTCCCTATCCTCTATATGATGTGTTGAACTTATTAAATGGTGGAACATTCCCTTTATTATATGTAACCTGAGGCCTTGCTCATTTCTTGTCCCATTTTCCTTTGTTCATTACATTGCCTTTCCAATCTAGTTTAGTCTTAGACTTGCACTTCAATTATTCATAGCAATACTTTAGCTTTCAAATGACCTCCTCCAATGATCTAGGCTCATCGAACTCAATCATGCCTTTGAATGCAACCGATAATCCACTAATGAACCTCTAAATATTGGCCTTCTCCTCCATTGGATAAGGCACATACCTCAGTAACTCCAAGAACCTACTAGTGTACTCATCATCTATCATTGATCCCATATTTAGCTCGTAAAATTATTTTTCCCTGTCATCAAAGTATCTCTCCGACAAATACTTCTTATTGCATATCTGCTCAAATTATCTCCAAGTCAAATCCTCCTCACGAATACATCTGAAATTCTTCACATATTCCCACCAAATGTATTCTTTACCTTTGAGATTGAATGTAGCTACTATGGCTTTCATGTTGTCTGAATAATCATGCAACCTGAAGAAATTCCTCATGCCAACCAACCATGCCTTTGCATCCTCCGACTTCTTCATCTCTCCATCAAAAGTAGGTGGCTTAGCTTTCTTACACTCATATGGAAAGTATCATGTATCACTCCTCATGTAAGGATGACAACAATGATGATCATAGTGCCTATCTGAATTGAAACTTGAATAATATATGTGTTTATCCCTTCTCCTCTACGGAGTGTCCAACAATCTGCCATCTTTGACCATGTCACTACCATATGACATGTGAGCACCACGCAACCTACTACCACATGTCCCATTATTTTTTTCCTCCTACGCATAGCTAATCCGACGTGGTCCCTGCCACTACAATTGTGATAAAAAATGAAGAAGTATTGCATTAACCTTTGTTTGTTTCTCTTGTGCCTGTATGATCCTATCATTAGCTGACTTACAACTTATTATTTCTTCCTTTCAAGATTCTCAACATATCTACCAAATCAAAAGAGTTCCCACCACGTTGCTCATCTGATTCATAGGGAGAGTCCTTGTATTCTACCATCTCGCTATTCATTTTGACCTTCTTTCCTGCAAAGAATCTTGTTATATGCCAACCCACATGACATCATAACAACATGATAACATAACAACATGATAGCATAGTAACATGACAACATAAGCATATGACCATGCAACCATCATTCTAGCTAGGGTCCAGTCATCAATGCATGACCTTAACAACAACACACATCACAACCTCATGCATGACAACAACCACTACATCATTGTACACTTGACCAAATGCAAACATGAATGTGCATAAGAAACGCATACCCAATCACACATATGCACAAACACATGTAATCAAGCATAAACGAACAATACTTGAAACCAAACCTACAAGAATGATACATGTAACCAAACATACAAGAATGCAACCAAACATACAAGAATGTAACCAAGCAACATATAACAACATGTAACAAGTCATACACTCATGACGATGCATCCCACAATGACAACATCAAGTTCTACATGACGAAATTAAACCATGATCAACATTATGCAAATGCAACAAGCACATGGAATGCAAGTGTAAGATACATGCAAGCAACTGACATGCATGCACGACCAACACATAGCCCATCCAGTCCAAGGGGTGAACCATCCTCTGATACCACTCTGTAACATCCTCCTCCCACATCTACCCAAGCAACTGTCCAAGGGGTGAACCATGCTCTGATACCACTCTGTAACGTCCTCCTCCCACATCTACCCAAGCAACTATCCAGCCGGGGTAAATATGCGACGAGAGGCCACTATGATATGATTCGACCTCCTAAGTCACGTTAAGGAGGTGGAACTGACAGAAACACACCATACAGACATCCAACAGCAACATTAGGACCCTCAGAAACCAACCCATCCTTCCTGCCAACCAGTCCCTGGATCCCACTAACATTTTGGACTACTTGACCTCTCTATACTCTCATGCTATGGGCATGCCAACGTCCAGGGACGTTTGGACACTCTCATAGGCCTACAAGCTAGCATCCAGGGACTCTTTTTGTCTGTGTTGTGCCAACATCCCTGGGATTTGAGCCACTTTTTCAAGCCAAGAGCCTAGGTGACTCCCCAAAATAAAATCACATCTTTAGAATAGTAAAATAACAATGAAAATGATAGTATAAATGCGACAATTGAATGATACATTAACTGGGCCCCTACTAGCCATGGCAGACATTTCCTTAAACATATCATGAATATGTAATCTACAATTGTAAATAACATATCTGAGCATAGGGTCTCATACTTAGATGAGAATCGCTAAGAAACATTGATGCCTCAACACATCCTCTGCTAGTTCATCCATTAGGTCATAGATACATTGATCATTCATTTACAATTAAAAACATGATGAGATCCATACATAGTTGTTGTCATAAAACACATATATAACTAGCATAATGGTAGCATAAATACCAATGAAATGTAGGTTTTAACCCTGTACAGAAATTACCTGCATATGAATTCTAAAACAAAGAAAATAAACAATGCGAGAGCATAACACATAAAACACATATGCACA
>APFE030123139.1:79829-101161 GCA_000404065.3 Pinus taeda | reverse complement strand
TTGAACCCAGAGTAGATGAAGGTATTCTTCTTGGTTATTCTTCCAGAAGTAAAGGATATAAATGTTATAATAAAAGACTTGGAAAAAATGTTGAAAGCATTGATGTTGTAGTTGATGAAGCATGCAAAAATCCAAAACAGATAAAAATAGAAGATTATGACAATAAAGAAGATGGGGACTATTTTCCCATATCAAATCAAAATGATATTGAAGAAGAAACCAATGAAGCACCAGAAGAAGAGATTCTGTCTAGGTATGTTTAGAAAAATCATCAGAAACTCAAATGTTAGGGGAAAAAGAGGAAGGTGTACATATACGAAGAACTACTACAGGGACCTCAAGCTATCTAGAATTACTATCCTCCACCGAACCTCAAAATGTAAATGAAGCATGCAAAGATGAATGTTGGGTCAATGCCATGGATGAAGAACTTGAGAATATTGAAAAGAATGATACTTGGGAATTAGTTCCTAGACCTCATAATAAAAATATTATAGGAACTAAATGGACATTCAAAAGAAAGCTTAATGAAAAATGGAGAAGTCATTAGAAACAAGCCCAGACTTTTTTGTAAAGGGTATTCTCAACAAGAAGGTATAGATTTTGAAGAAACTTTTGTACCTGTTGCTAGACTTGAAGCCATAAGGATGTTTCTTACTCTTTCTAGCTTTCAAAAATTCAAAGTATACCAAATGGATGTAAAATCAGGTTTCCTTAATGGAGATTTAGAAGAACAAGTTTATATTGAACAACCGGAAGGATTCATTCTTGGAAATGATGGAAAACTTGTATGCAGACTCAAAAAGGCTTTCTATGGTCTGAAACAGGCTACAAGGGCCTGATATTACCACCTTAAAAAATATCTACATCAACAAGGTTTTACAAAAGGTTCAGCAGATAGCAATCTATATACAAAGATTGAAACTGATAAATTGCTAATTATTATTGTTTATGTTGATGATATCATTTTTGGTAGCAATGAAGAATCCATGAGTCAGAATTTTTCTTTAGTAATGTAGCAAGAATTTGAAATGTCCTTGCTTGGTGAACTTACCTATATTCTTGGTCTACAATTTTAGCAAAGTAAAGATGGTATATTTCTTTCACAAACCAAATATCTCATCTTGAAAAGGTACAGAATGGAAGATTCTAAACCTGTATGTACCCCAATGGTAATAGGATCCAGTCTCGGCTCAAATGATGAATCAGTAACAGTAGATCAACCAACTTACAGATCCATGATTGGCAGTCTACCTTATCTAACAGGTACTCGACTTGACATCATGCATGCAGTAGGAATAGTTGGAAGATTCCAAGAAAATCCAAAGGAATCACAACTTCAAGCATTCAAAAGAATTTTCAAATATCTTCAAGGAACTCAAGACTTTGGTTTATGGTATCCTAGGGATGCAGATCTTACTCTTGATGCATATACAGATGCAGATTGGGCAGGAAGTGTTAATGATAGAAAAAGCACTAGTGATGGTGCATTCTATATGGGTTCCATGTTAGTGTCTTGGTTCAACAAGAAACAAAGTTCAATTTCTTTATCAACATCTGAAGCATAATATGTGGCTGTTGCGTCTTGCTGCACACAACTACTTTGGATGATGAAAACTTTGCAAGACATTTAGATCACATGTACTCCACCCATCTACATTCTATGTGATAATACAAGTGCCATCATTATTTCAAAGAATCCAATCATGCACTCCAAGACCAAGCACATACCCATCAACTACCATTTTCTACAAGAACAAGTGCTTGAAAAAAAGGTCAAATTGGAGTATGTTCCCTCCAAAGAATAGGTTGCTGAAATATTCACTAAACCACTGCCCAGAGAAATAGTTGAATATCTTAGACAAAAACTGGGAGTAGTTGTTGCATCATCTTGCTGTTAAAAGCCAATTTTTTCAAAGAAAGGTTATTATACGTGTGTTTCATGAAGTGTAGTCATGTATACACGTGAGCTTTTGTGGGTGAAGGAGCGTATATGTTTTTCAGACAGAAAAACAATAGGGCAAACTCTGATATGGGTGCTCTGTCTGATGTTGATGATTATAGTCTATTGATATGCTCTATTCATTAATTTTTTATCCGACTGACAAAGATGCCTTGATCATTGACTTGTTAACAATGCACAAGTAGCACAAGTTCAGGGGGAGCATCAGCCTTCACATGGATTCTGCATTGTTCGCATTATGGTTGTTGAGTCCAGCTATGGCTTCAAATATTTATACCATTTGTCGCTTAATTCATGTAAAATTCTAGGGTGTAATATGTCTTCTCTTACATTTGAATGAGTCTTGTTGGACAAATGATGTAATTTGTATCCCCACTTTGCATGGGATGGATGATGTAATATTTATTGTATTTCTGTCATGTATAAACAGTTGGTATATCCCCACTTGGTTGGATGGATGAGTCAAATTTGGTATATCCCCACTTGGTTGGGAGATGGATGTATGTAAGAGTCATTGGTGATAGGAAGGTCATACTCACATAGTTGGGTTATAAAGTCATGTTATTCTTTTGGAAAATATCTTTGCAAACTCTGCATTTGCTCAGGGGGAGCATGGACAACATACTATATGTCAAAGGGGGAGAATATCTTAATCTGCCCTTTGCCCTTGATGTCAAAGGGGGAGAGTGGTCTTGGTGTTGTTTTTTCCATCAAGTCCAAAGGGGGAGATTGTAGGCATTATGATATAGGTGTTGTCCTTGATGGCAGCTCACTCAGATGACAATTCACAGTGTAGCAGGTCAACAACAAAGGATTACATATTAGACTCCAAAGAATGAAGAAAGAGAGGTATACGCTAGTTTGCTTTGTCCAAGGTGAGTATACATGTGGGTTAATAGAAAAAAAGTAGAGTATAACGTATACACACACTTTCACAGGAGGAAGAGTGTGTACATGTTGGAAAACCAAGCTTTTGGTCCAAGGTATTTGATCCAAGGTATTTTGGTCCAAGGTATTTGGTTCGTGGTATTTGGTCTGTGATATTGACCCTACGTATTTGGTCCAAGGTATTGGTCCTAAGTGGTTTTGGTCCAAGGTATTGAGAAAGGCCTAGGAGTATACAAGGAGGAGAATATCATTAGGCCAAGTGTGCAAGCAATAAGATTCTAAGAATACTTTTATCTGAAGTATATTTTATGTTGCAGGGTTATGTTTTGGACTAGATCTGAAATATTCATGTGCACCTTGAGTTCAATATTAGATCAGGAATCATGTGACTTGAAATGACTTATTCCTAAATGACCTGATATTGGTTGAGACTAGATTTGATGTTTTGCGCTTGTTCTATTTGTTATCTATCATGATCTCGTTTTGTCTGAAGTCTGGAACTGCAGCAAAGTTCTGAGTCAATATTTATAGATCTGTACGCAGGTTCATCTTGGCCAAAGAGCGTGTACACGTAGGTTCGGTTCTATGAAGTTGCTTATACAAAAGAAAAGCTTATTTTCAGATCTGATTAATCTATCTGACCAAATTCTGTTGTTTTACTACTGCCTGTCAATGAAGTCTTCTTAGATATGAATGTACAATTGAATGCATAAGGAGGCTGGGATTTGATTCATTGATTGTATAAGTGAGAAGAAGTGATCTCTATATTTACCTATGTAGAGCTCTGTAAGTTTATAGTATTTATTCAGTGTATTGATGGTTGGTACAAACTTGATTCAAAAATTTATGTTTGCAGTAGTTTTGAAGGTATAAGTAGGTTTAATTCATGGAAGTAGCGTATACATGCAGGTTGGGTTTAGCCAAGTAGCGTATACACTCTAATGCATGATTTTTGAGGTTACAGCTAGTTTTGAATGATGATGCAGGGTTCTGGGTTCAGCACAATGTTCTGGTGTCAATGATCTAACTGTTGAAATTAACTAAATATTGGTTGATGTAGTTTAAAAGCTTTGATGGGTCTAGTGTGAAAATTTGATGAAACGTGGCATTCAGATTGTGGTGTTTTGATCCAGGAGTATCTAGTCTGAAAATTCATGAAATGTGGTCCCTGGTGGAAGAGTGGAGTTTTCTGTAGGCTCGCACCTACGTACTAGTAAACATATTGGCTATTACAAGAGCTAGGGGGTTGTATCTCCCTTCCAGTAGAAGTTAGAGAACGAGAGAAGGTTGTAACCTTCAGCAGGTAGAAGCCTGCATACTGGTATGAGTCTCAACTAATACAATATTGTAAACAAATTTTGTTATTATTAAAAGAAGACATAGACGACAACAGAAGGTGGTTTTTACCCACATTGGGTTTCCACCTTAAATCTTGGTGTTCATGTGTGTTGCTTATGCGTGATGCTTTATTCTGCTTTTACTGCACTATCTAATAAATCTCTGATATATTGGTTTAAGCTCAACAAATGATAAATTTTCTAAATCACAAGTTCTCTGCATATACGCTGGTTTATTCAAGCACAGTCATGAGTTAACAAAGTATCGGTTTCGGGCTATCTTGCTTGGTTTACCCTTGCTTCTTTTAGGAGTTGAGATTCCAAAATCATTTTGGAATAATTTAGCGTGATTCATTGGGCTATAACAAAATTGGAATCAAAGGAGAGAATATGGGATAAGGTTTGTTAAACCGAGTCCCTAGACAATTGTAAGTTTGAGACCACATATACATGATTTGTAAATCTTATCCTTGATGAGGTGTTGTAATGATCCAATTGATGTAATATAAATTCAAATCATGAGATTAATACAATGGATAAAAGAATGGATTAATGATTTTTCTACCACTTTGCTTGTTTAATTCTTAACATGGTATTATAGAAAGGTTAAGAAAAGTTGATAATAATAGAGCACCTTGAGCCTTAAGAGTCTAATAGGTTCACTAGGGTAGTTTTCCATTTGAGGTGGGATTCAATAAGATCATTTAATTCAATAGGAACAATTTAGTGCACGTCAAGTACATCCTCAAAGCAAGCAAGAAAATCTATTTAAATCTTGGTTTATAGATTTGACATTAAATATTCTTTTTCAAAGTGTTTTTTGTTTGTTTGTTTGATTATATAGCTACATAATCTAAATGAGTTTCTAAGTGTGAGATTGGGCACTAGTATTTGAGATCTATTTACTATCCTTGCATGAGATTGTGATTGCCAAGAAAACAAGATACTCTAGAAAATGATAAAGAAGGTCAAGATTATGAAGTTCTTGTGATTTCGAATATGCTAAACTACCCCCATGTGTGGGATTTATATCTATGATCAAATATTCATTTTAGATATTTTGTATATATCCAAAATAGGGGAAAAATTATAAACTACATTTCTTTTGAGTGTAGTCACTCCAATTTCTTTTAAACACAACGCAAACAACCCTATTATTTATTTCTTGTGATTTCTCTTGCACTATTTTTTCACATGTTTATGATTTACAGTGAATAATAGAATGACTTGAGGATTTTTCTATCACATTTCTTGTTTAATTCTTAACATGGTATTAGAGAAAGGTTAAGAAAAGTTGATAAACATTGATAATAATATAACACCTTGAGCCTTAAGATTCTGATAAGTTCACTAAGGTAGTTTTCCATGGGATGTGAGATTCAACAAGACCATGTAATTCAATAGGAACAATTTCAGTGGACATCAACTGTATCCTTAAATCAAGCAAGCAATTATGTTCAAATATTGGTTTACAGATTTAACCCTAAATTTTCTTTCGCAATGTTTTTGTTTGTTTGTTTGTTTGATTATATAGCTACATAATATAAATGAGTTTCTAAAGTTTGAGAAAATTCACTAATATTTGAGATCTATTGACATCCCTTGCATGTGATTGTGATTGTCAAGAAAAGATGATAAGCTTGCAAATGACAAAGAAGGTTAAGATTATGAGGTTCTTATGATTTCAAATATGCTAAACTACCCCATGTGTGGGATTGATCTCCATGTTCAAATATTCATTTCAAATCTTTGCTATTTATCCAAAATTGGGGACAACTTCTAAACTGCATTTGTTTTGAGTCTAGTCACTCTAATTTCTTTTAAACACAACCCCAAAAACCCTATTATTTGTTTCATGTGCTTCCTCTTGCACTATTTTTTGACATGTTTATGATGCCTTGAATGATATTCAGTGTTACATCTATTCTACTTGTTCAATTTCTTATTTAGGTTTTCCATATTCTTACCTCATTCAACACTTGATTCTTGGGATTAACCTAATCTTCTATCTAGTCTTTGTATTTCCTATTAATACCCTTGGTATTTTTTGTCTTCTCAATTACCAGATATATAAATTTTATCATTCTTGAATTTTTTTTATTGGTACATTTTTCCCATGGGATCTATTATTTTTAAAGTAATGCTACAATTTTCTGATAAAAAAAGGTAGGGTGTTGTTGAAGTACCTGAACTAGAAATATCAAATTTTTTTGTTCATAACTTTGCCTCGTCGTGAGTTATTTTTCTCCAACCATTATTGCCAATGTGTTTCCATTACATCAATTTTCCAAGTTACAAACCCATAAGATTACATGAAATCAAAGGTTCTAGATGTTTGCTTATTGAAGGAGTTCAACACACCCATCAAACATACAATATGGATGTGAGAGTGATCTTTGATATAGATCTACAACGAATGATTTTTACCCTCTCTATCGTGTTCTTGTTTTTGAAGAATAGCAATGTTGACTTGCAAGAATTCAATCCACATAGGTCGAAAGAGGAAATTGGTATGTTAGTTGGCAGAGTTCACAGATCTAATGGATGACATTGACACAACCAAGAAAAATCAGTGCCCATGTCCATGCCTAGCTGAAGACATCCTTTGCTATTCCATTTTCACAAAAAAATGTTCTCAACATTATAGTACATAATAGTGTAGTCTTTCCCATGGATTTTCACACTAGTTGGGTGATCTCACATTCAATAAAATTTCAATTTTTTCTTTCCATCTAAAACATGCTACAATGTGTTTTCATATCTACTCAATTACTAATACATACACAAAACATAGAAAATAAGCCCCAGGCATGATAAAGATCACTTAGAAATCAAGTGAAAGGACTTTTATTAGAGGTAATTAGTTTACTAATTGGTCTTTATTTATCCAACATGGGAAAAATACTAAAGTCTTATTACTTTATATTTGAAAATTTTCATCTTCTATAAAATAGAAAAGATCCATGTCATTTACTCCATAAGGGCATTGTAAAATTTGTGTGAAAGGGATTCCTACTTCATAGATGAATGCATGGAGGATAGTTTTTGGAAAAAGGTGCATGGAGGAGACATTCATTTTTTTTAAATGAGCTTTAAGACTATTTTGTGAAAAGGGGGAAAGATGTGACAACTTTGAAGGCTAGATCACCCAACTTTTATCATTCTAAAATCCAAAGAGATCATTTTATTCAATATAATAATGACACATTAACTGTGTCATGATCATATCTTAGAATCATCCTTAAATCAAATAAGGGGGTCTAAGGATTGTCGTTCTTTTGTACAATTTTCTAATATCTTGCATGCATGACACTTTATTTTGTGTCTAGTTTTTGAGGTCAAGTGAGTCAATCATTTTCATCAAAATTCAATTCGTTGTATTCACACTTTAGGGTACATGATTAGTAGTACCTGACACCCTAAGGTGACACAAAATAAAGTGAGCATGACAAATAAGCATATAATCAAGTGAGTGAGCACAAGCAAGCATGAGAAAAATGGGTAAATGAGGAAAACATTTACACATATCAAGAAATAAAAAATTTACAAGATAAATAATAAAAAAAACATAATTGATCTCATGGTATATACAATATAGTCTACAAATGAACTTAAAAGTGAACTAGATATGAAGGATCAACTACTTCATGCTCTCAAAAAAAATTTAAGTGAAAGCTAGGATCAAATTGATGAAATTCTTCATGCGATATCTATAGCCAAGGTCAATGAAATTTGTGACATAAAGGATACCATACAAAAAAATAATGCAATTTGTGATACAAATGAACGCATCTAGAATGTTGATGCAAGTTGTGACACATAGGTGATACTAGAAATGGTTGATGCGACAAATGATATAAAGCATCTTATCCAAACATTTCATGCAACATATGAAATATATGAAATCATACAAATGGTATGCACTTGTGACACATACCACATAATGTGATTGGTTGGTGCTCATTGTAATAAAAAATACCATATGCATATAGAATCATACAATGAATATTAATCACAAGAACAAACACAAAATGACAATAATAGAAAATGTGAAGAAGCAAAAGAAAAATATCAAACAAATTCCAAGATGTTTGTTAGACCTTGAGAAGAGTATTCATTCAATAGAAATTTACAAGGATTGGAATATTAAAAAGAAGCAACTTTCATATTTTGAATTACTCCAAACCAATTCATTTTGTAGGCACAAATTGTTTTGAAGATGTCTAGAATCTTGAAAATAAATGTCAACATTATCAAAGAGTTGGTCACATTGACAGTTAATGTTTTGATCTCCATTCTTGGTGTCATTGTGGAAAGATAAATCACTTACAAGAAAAATGTTGAAAGTAGAAGCATGCTAAGAATATAGTTAATTATGGATGGATAAATTCTTGGAGATGGAATCTAAAACTAGAGAAGTTGCATTGATCTTACCGCCTAGTTAAGATAGAGGTAAAGAAACAAGAAAAAATAAGAAAAGGAAAAAGTAAGAAAATATGTAGAAATTGTTCCATATGATTTTGGGCAGGCCCCAAATCCAATTATATATGTTCTCTGAAGTCAAGTATGGTACTATCCACAACTCAAAGGAGGGAGAACAATGATAAAATAAACTCTCCTACACTTTTAATTGGGGAGAGTAAATTGATGAAGTGATGAAGGTTAGTCGTAAACTAGAACCCATCACTCTGTTCAAATAAAATTGGTTAGTGATAATCCAAAAACACCAAATCATTCAACTGAATATGGTTAGTGTTAAAAAAAACCCACCCTTCAAATCAAATTGGTTAGTATTCATCCAAAACCACTACATTGTTTAAGTGAAAATGGTTAATGGTAAGCCATAAATCACTTGTATCCATGGAAAATGGTTAGTGGCCAGACAAAGAAACCACCAAATTAAGTGAATATTGTTAGAATTCAACCAAAAAATCCACTGAATAAAGAATCCAAATTTCTAGCTTGGACCCTTTCAAGAATAGACTATCAAAAAACTTCTCACCTTACACATGATAGGGGTGAATATTAGATATTAGGCTTCGATATTTGAAGTATAATCAATCAATCAAACTTCATTCATCATTTGTAAATTCCAACATCACAATAGTCTCCTCAACAATAATCATTTCAGTTATTCATTCAGAATATTCAGACATAACAACCATACACTTCTAACTATTGGTTTTTTTCATGCATATATTCATCAAATCTTAGTTCAGTACTTTCAAATTGAATATGAAAAAATATTGGACTCGTGATTGAGGTATGGAATGTTAGGCTATGAATCCTTAGAAAATCACAAATCTTGAGAGCACATAGACACGAGTTATAAACCCTAACATTGATGAGGTATTATCATGATCCATTGACAAGTTGTCAATGAGGTCTAGATCTAGAATGGTCCAATTGATGTATTACAAATTCAAACCATGAGATCAATACAAAAGGTAAGAAAATGGATTAAGGCCTTTTTCTCCATTTTTCTTGTGTTGTCTTTCTTTCTTAATTATTAATAGGGTTCATGTCTAGTTGGACTTGCATGAAGGCTTCGTAGAAAATATTCAACTTTAAGATGTTGTAGTTTCATGGTGCCATGAGATTTATTACTGACGATGTCCATTATGATGTTATGGTTTTCATGAGATAAGAAATTTCATTAGCTCATGTAGTAAGATAACTTCTGGAACTAAAAGGAAATGTTGGGTCGAGAAAGAGGTTGGTAGTCAATTGGTTGAGAGCAATGTGAAAGTACCACCTCTAGTATCAAAAAATGATTCTAAGGACGTCAAGGGTTTGAATAAGGTAGATATGGGAGCAAGAAAATGAGGGTTAGTGCTAAAAAGAACTCTTCCTTAGTCATCCTATTGGACATGTCTTTTGGTAAGAATTTATCCTCGACTTCTAATACTACATCTAATTCTTCAAAAAGAATAATTAAAATATTATTTTTGTATTACTTTACATGAGAATAATAATGAAGTGAATTGGATGCTTCAATTTTTTTTTAATCCCTTAAGCCTACCTCTTTCTTGGGGGGCCTATGCTCATATGTGGGAAGTGGTTGGATTTTGGGTTTTCTTATCGTGTGTCAAAGGTTGAAGGTCCTTCTCCTAACCTAGAATGTCATGTATTTAGGTAAAATCCACCTCTAGTCACTGTTAATCCCTCCTCAACAAATTTTATTTTATGAATAAGAGGTATGAAGTGCATTTGAATTTAAAAAAAAAATGGAAGGTCATCCTTCTTGGTGAGGTGTGGGGAAGGAGGGTTCCTTACCCCATAGTTGAGAGGAAATCCCATTTTTCTATAGCTCAACAAAAAGTAGCTTTGGAGATTAAAAAAAGGTAAAACATCCACCATTCATAGGGTTCTTAGAACAATATTGGCCCTAGGCTCAAACCCCTCATGAAGTGCCTCTCTTTTAGTTCTAGAGGGGTAGGGAGCGCACAAAATATTTTGTCCCTTAAATAACTCGTAAAAGAGAAAGGTATAGATATTATTTTAATTCGTGCTATATTTAGAGTTGTAATTGAAGGTTGGATTAGCATTTGGTAATGGGGTGGTATTTTAGAGTTTTGGATGATGAAGGTATTTTTGGTGGTCTTCTCACACCTTAGAGTTAAAAATTGCAAGATATTTTCTTTGAACATTTACATTCATCCTTATCTATGGTTTTAAAGGTTAAAGAGTTAGATATTTACCTAAAGGTATTAAAATTTCATGGTCCATATGGGGATCAAATGTTTTTCAAGGATTTAGTGATGGAATTACAAATTATGGAGAGTGAACACATTCTAATTAGTGGGGATTTAAAATTTACTCCTTCCTTATGAAATTTTGGGAAATTTAACCAACAAATATCTATTGGAGAATTATTTCCATCATTTAATGGAAATACACAAATTGGTGCAAAAGGAGCCAATAAAGATGGTTCTAACCTAGAGGAATTTAAGGAGAAATGAGGATGCAATTGGTAAGAGGATTGATTGCTTTTTATCTCAAAAACTCTGGTGGAGGGTCCTTTATTAATAAAATATTTTCTCTATATAGGAGGAATATAATATAATTGTCTGATATTTTTCAAAATGGCTAAGGAAGATCTGAAACCAAGTATCCTAACTAGATTCAATCCTAAATTGTTATTGGAATATAAATATAACAAGTTAGTGGAATAAAATTGGAGGCATATTTCTGAGGATGATACCTCCTCTTATATGTAGCAATTTTCATATAACACTAATTAGACTAAATCCAAGTCTAGAGAATGGAAAAAGAATATACTCTTATGCAAAAAGAATATACTCTTAAGTAATTGGATCAAGTAAGAGAGGTTGGATTAAAAATAAACACATTGTATTATGGACATTAGTTTTATATGTTTTTAGATGAGAACATATCCAATATTTGTAATTTATAAGTGGTGCATCACAATGTTCTCTCAAAACTTGAGGTGTCTCAGATGCTAAAAGGCTATGTGATCTGGATTACAAAAGGGGATACCAATTCAATTTTATTTTATCACATTTCGAACAATAGGAAAAATGTTTAACAAAATATGGAAGATGAGGAATGTGGAATGAGGAAGATGGGGTGGAAGAATATTTCAACGAAAAAGTGGAGTTAGGGGTGAATTATTTCAGGGCTTCGTTTCAAGAACCTAGAGGATTCCCTATTAAGGAAATAATGAAAATTACAAGGCTCATCTTGAGATCCATTTTAGAAGAGATTAATAATAGTATGGAGGATGTAATAAACATGCTTTTCTCTCTTAAAAAGGGAAAAAGTATGGTGTCATATGTACTCATAGTAGAATTTTATGTGGAATTTTACAAACTAGTTAAAGATGATATGATAAAGACTATTTTTGAATATCAAAGATTAGGGAAAATGTTGATTTATCTCAACTCAACATATTTGGATCTCATTTTGAAAAAAGTGGGAAACGATATGCTAAACATTATTTGTGAATCCCAAAAATTAGCAAAAATGTTGATGTTAGTCGATTTCTTGAATAGGGGTTAGCAAAAATCCTTTCCCTATGGTGGTTCTAGTAGGCTAACAACAAAGTGAAGGTTAAAACCATAAAATTGGTAATAAATATTATACTTAGAATATATTTGCGTAATTATAAAAAACATAACATAAAATGTGTAGTGAAAAACATAATATGGAGACTTAGCAATATTACTACACATCCATACTCAATGAACAAGCTTTCTCTTAATGACAATATATATCTTGTGGAACATGAATGTGGATCATAATATCATCCTCCTTGGCAGGGTTATTTCTATCCACTTTTCATCACTATACTGGTTCCTTCCTTTAGAATTATGTAGAGAGCCTTTTAGACCAAAAAAAACTTCTCGTATCATGAACCACCCGTGACCTTCTCCTCCCTGCATGGGCCATCACAAATTATCCAGTAATTCTCTCCCCCTTTGACATCAATGGAAAAGGGCTACAAGTTGATTCTCCCCCCCCGCCCCCATGCAATCATCAACTGTTAATGATGAGGTCCTAGATGTTCATGTGCATTCTGATCTATAGACATCTCTTCAAGGACTTATCATTGGTGCTTCTCTATAAATTGGACATATGTGATATGCCCCCCTTGAACATATACTGCCTCTGATTTGAATGCCTCCAGTTTTTGACACCTTATTGCTATTGGCTAAAAACTTCTCTTTCCTATGCATCTTTTGTATCAGTTAAAAACAAAATTGATACCAATTAAACTGCTCATGGTATTACTTCTATTTCAAATACCAATCAATGATAATTCATTTCAACTTGCTCTTCACTGCTACTGATGCTTCATCCTCTATGCTCATTTTTTCTGAGCATCTTAATAAATTCTCCCCTTGAGATCATACTTCTATAATAGGGATTGTTTCTTCAATAATACTAATTGCACCAAATATTTGATACAAATTTGACAATGTACCAGGAAAAATCTTATATCCTCTTTTTTTCTCAAAATAGATGTTCATTTGCACAAAATTTTTTTCTCCATATCAACCCAATACTACCAATTTACATAGAGATACCGATTGAAGGTTAAAGGACATACAAACATTGAACCAATTGTGTTTCATGAACACAAGACTGCTAGGCATAGTCAAACTCACAACTTAAATGAAATAAGGGTATTTCACCCAAGATGGAAACCTTTCATTTCCTTAGCAATCTCTCTTCTTGAGGTTTATTATCATTTCCTATTATTGATTACTAAATCATCTCCTCTTGAGCCAATTCTCTCTAATCTCTTGCATCTGCTTCCTTGCTTTTGCATGGCGACTGATCCCGTAGACTTGACTTGACTGTGGGCTTCCTGTCATTCTAAACTTATGCTACAACCCATCTTCTTCATCCCACAACATAATATATTACTGTGTACTCCCATTGAAGTCATGCTGGTTGCACTTCTCCTCTCCCTTTCAATGCTAATACATTTTAAATAAATAAATACATTATGGTAATCAACATGGGGCTTAGTGATACCTTCATTGTTCATATGCATCTCGGTTTTATTATATATTCTACTCGCATTTGACTTATTTGGCCTCCTTTGTGACCATTATCTTCCTTTACTGAAGAGAAATAGAGGATATACTCCCCTTGAGTATATCATTCTCCTTCTTCTTCCAAACTTTCAAAGGCCAAGTCCTAGTAGAAGAATTACCATCTAGCTTCTTCTTTTCCCATGTTTGGGGTTTCTCTTGGTTGTGCATGGCGGGAGGGCACTCCACATTTCTTTCCTCTTTATCCACCCAAATCCTCTTGCTTCCCTTTTTCTTTTTTTACAAGGATAGATTTACTCGGTTGTTGTTGCCCCCTTTCCTTATTTTATTTAGCAAGTCATTTTGAAATCGAGTGTTGAAGAAAAACTTGGCTCCCTTTTCTCTCTTATCTCTTCTCAACCTCACTGGCCAACTTGATTCATTCTGTTGCATCATCTATGATGTGGCCTTTGCTTATTTATGCTTTAAATTCACTGCCTTGTGCCCAAAATTTCCATAGATGTAGCATTCGATTTGGCCTAGGAATGGGGCAAAAGAATTGCTATCACTAACAACAATCTTGTCAAGGTCACTTCTCTTGCAAACATGCCTCCTCCTAGCCACTTTATGCATTCTTGGGTTGTTGGTACCCAACATATCTTGGTGTATTTCATGCCATCTACATTCTATGGCTTTATGTCCAAAATTATTGGATTAACGGTTGGTCGTCAGTTGGTATTTGAGTGTTTTGGATGATGAAGGTATTTATGGTGATCTTATGACACCTTTAAGTGAAAAAATTCAAGCTATTTACTTTGAAAATTTACATTCGTCCTTATCTATGGTTTTAAAGGTTAAAGAGTTAGATATTTACCTAAAGGTTAAAATTTCATGGTCCATATGGGGAACTATTTTTTTCAGGGATTTAGTGATGGAATTGCAAATTATGGAGAGTGAATAGATTCTAATTAGTGGGGATTTAAAATTTACTCCTTCCTTATGAAGTTTTGGGAAATTTAGCCAATAAAAGATCTACTGCAGAATTATTTCCATCATTTAATGGAAATGCACAAACTGGTGCAAAAGGAGCCAATAAAGATGGTTCTAACTTGGAGGAATTTTAGGAAAAATGAGGATGCAATTGCTAAGAGGATTGATTGTTTTTTGGTGTCAAAGGCTTTGGTGGAGGGTCCTTTATTAATAAAATATTTTGTCGATATAGGAGGAATATAATATCATTGTCTGATAATTTTCAAAATGCATAAGGAAGATCTGAAACCAAGTATCCCAACTAAATTCAATCCTCAATTGTTATTGGAATCTAAATATAAGAAGTTAGTGGAATAAAATTGGAGACATATTTATAAGGATGATACCTCCTCTTATATGTAGCAATTTTCATATAACACTAACTAGATTAACTCCAAGTCTAGAGAATGGAAAAATAATATACTCTTATGCAAAAAGAATATACTCTTAAGTAATAGGCTCAAGTAAGAGAGGTTGGGTTAAAAATAAACACATTGTATTATGGAAATTAGTTTGATATGTTTTTAGATGAGAACATATCCAATATTTGTAATGTATAAGTGGTGCATCATAATGTTCTCTCAAAACATGAGGTGTCTCAGATGCTAAAAGGCTATGTGATCTGGATTACAAAAGGGGATAAGTATACAATTTTCTTTTATCACTTTGTTAACAATAGGAAAAATGTTTAATAGAATATGGAAAATGAGGAATGCGAAATATGGAGTGGAAGAATGTTTCAATGAAAAAATGGAGTTAGGGGTGAATTATTTCAGGGCTTCATTTCAAGAACCTAGAGGATGCCCTATTTAGGAAATAACGCAAATTCTGAGGCTCATATTGAGATCCATTTTAGAAGAGATTAATAATAGTATGGAGGAGGTAAGAAACGTGATTTTGTCTCTTAAAAAGGGAAAAGCTTTTGTGTCAGATCTATTCATAGTAGAATTTTATGTGGAATTTTACAATATAGTTAACGATGATATGTTAAAGTCTATTTTTGAATATCAAATATTAGGGAAAATGTTGATTTATCTCAACTCAGCATATTTGGATCTCATTTTGAAAAAAGTGGGAAACAATATGCTAAATACTATTTGTGAATCCAAAAAAGTAGCGAAAATGTCAATGTTAGTCTATTTCTTGAGCAAGGGTTAGCAAAAATCCTTTTCCTATGGTGGTTCTAGTAGGATAACAAAAAAGTGAGGGTTAAAACCATAAAATTGGTAATAATGATTAAGCTTATAATATATTTTTGTAATTAAAAAAAACATATCATAACATGTGTAGTGAAGAACATAATATGGAAACTTAACAATATTACTGAACATCCATACCCAATGAACAAGCTTTCTCTTAATGAAAATATATCACTTGTGGAGAAAGGTACATGAATGTGTCTCACAATATCATCCTCCTTGGTAGGGTTATTTCTATCCTCTTTTCATCACTATACTAGTTCCTTCCTTCAAAATTATGTCAAGTGCCTTTGAGACCAAAAAAACTTCTTGTAGCATGAGCCACTAATGGCCTTCTCTCCTTTGCATGGTTCATCAAAAGTTATCCAATAATTCTCTCCCCCTTTGACATCAATGGAAAAGGGCTACAAGTTGATTCCCCCCCCCCGCCACACCCACACCCCCCCCCCCCCTTCCCTGATTCATTCATTAACTTTCAATGATGAGGGCCTAGATGTTGATGTGCATTCTTCTCTACAGACATCTCTTTAAGGACTAATTGCTATTGCTGCTCTCTAATTTGGACATATGTGATATGCTCCCCCTGAACATATACTACCTTTGATTTGAAAACGTCTCTTTCCTATGCATCTTTTGTATTAGTTAAAAATAAAATGGATACCAATTAAACTGCTCATGGTATTTCTATTGTTACAAACACCAATCAATGATAATTCATTTTGGCTTGCTCTTCACTGTTATAGTTGCTTCATCTTATATGCTCATTTCTCCTGAACATCTTAAATACTTCTGCACTTGAATCATACATCTACAATAGGGGTTGCTTCTTCAATATACCAATTGCGCAAAACATTTGATACAAATTGGACAGTGTACCAGGCAAACTCTTATATCCTTTTTTTTCTCAAAAGAAATGTTCATTAGCACAAACAGGTTTTCTCCATCTCATCCCAAGACTACCAATTGACATAGCGATACCAATTGAAGGTTAAGGGACATGCAAATCTTGAACCAATTGTGTTTCATGAACAAAATATTGCTAGGCATATTCAAACTCACAACTTAAATGAAATAAGGGTATTTCACCCACGATGCAAACCTTTCATTTCCTGAGCAATATTTCTTCTTGAGGTTGATGATCATTTCCTACTACTCATTACTAAAGCATCTCCCCTTGAGCCAATTATCTCTAATTCTGTGTGGGAACTGATCCTGTGGACCTGACTTGACTGTGGGCTTCCTGTCATTCCACACTTATGTTGCAACCCATCTTCTTCTTCCCACAACATAAGATATTTTTGTGTACTCCCCTTGCACTCATTCTGGCTGCACTTCTCCTCTCTCTTTCAATGCTTATACATTCTAAATAAACAAATACATTATTGTAATCAACATGGGGCTTGGTGATACCTTCATTTTTTAGATGCATCTTAGTTGTATGATTATTCTACTCACATATAACTTATTTGGCCGCACCTGAGACCATTCTTTTCCTTTACTGAAGAGAAATAGAGGATATAATCCCCCTGAGCAGATCATTCTCCTTCTTCTTCCAAACTTTCAAAGGTCAAGTCCTAGTAGAATAATTACCATCTAGCTTCTTATTTTCCCATATCTAGGCTTTCTCTTGGCTACTCACGATTTCCACCTTTTTTTCCTCTTTATTCACCCAAATCCTCTTGCTTCCTTTTTTCTTTGTTTACAAGGATATATTTACTGGGTTGTTGTTTCCCCCTTTTCTTACTTTATTCAGAAAGTCCTTTTGACATAGAGCAGTGAATAAAAACTTGGCCCCCTTTGCTCTCTTATCTCTTCTCAACCTCACTAGCTAACTTGCTTCATTTTGTTGCATTATCTGTGATATGAGCTTCATTGTGTTATGTTTAAAATTCACTACCTTGTGCCCAAAATTTCCACAGATGTAGAATTTGATTTGGCCTAGGAATGGGGCAAAGGAATTGCTATCGTTGACAACAATATTATCAAGGTCACTACTCCTACCAGCATGCATCCTCCTAGCCACTTTACGCATTCTTCGGTTGTTTCTACCCAACATATCTTGTTGTATTGCATGCCATCTACAGTCTATGGCTTTATGTGCAAAAGTATTGCAAGAAAAACAATAGCCATAAAAAGGATTTTGAGGACTGAAGATACCTTTTATTTGAGGGATTTATCCTTGAGGAGTAAAGGACCTCTGTTGGTTCTTCATGTTCCTTCCATGGTAGTTTTCATTACTTTCTTGCATTCTATCTTGTTGTTGCTTGGCTCTCTTATGTTGCTTAGCATTTTGTTGTTGCTGCTTTCCTTGTTGTTGGAGTTCAAAAACTTCTTTTCCTCTGTTTTTGTTAGAACCTCAAGCTTCCTTTACCTGGGAATTTGAACCTTCAGCCTTTGAAATCTTGGAGCTTGTTCTTTATTTGAAACCCAAACCATCCTTGATGAGAGGGGATATTTGCTTGGAAATCATCTCATCCAAGACTTTCTTTCTCTCCTCAAGATTTTGATATTGAGAACACTCTTTATTTGACTTTTCTAAGTCGTGTCTCAATGGGACTACTTCAATATATAGTGTCTCACAATAAGCTTCTTTCTTACTTAGTTTATTGGTCAACATGCCACTCAACCTGCTAGATGTTCAAATAAAGAATTATTGAGGGGCGGGGGGGTGAATCAGTAATAGTGAGATACTTAAATCTTTTTCCTAAATATTCTTTTAGTCCTTTTTATTTTTTGTTACTTATAAGAGCATTCATTCATAAAGAAAGTGAGCACCAAGTTTAAGAATTCATATGTTCATACAGACAATCACATGAGAAACATGCACATTTGGACACCGATGTTTTCACATGGAAAACTAGAGGGGAAAAACCACCAAATTTTGTTTGTTTATGATGTAAATTAAGAACCTACTTAATTACATCAATTTTTTTGGGAGAACTGACTCATAGGAGGCACCGACCCCCTTAGGTTAGCAATCACCAACTTTCCAAGAGGCACCAACCTCTTTTGAATGCAGGCTACAACTTGCTCTTTCCATTGTTCTATTTTTTTTATACAAATTTCAAACTTAAAACAAAGGCATATACAATTATGGAAAATACCAATCAGGTTGGTTGCAAAAACAACTTCTGATCTTGGTCCACTGTTTTTCCATACAACTTCTCTTCACCAATTGCTCACAACGACATATCCTCAACACTCTTCATTCTCTTGCACAAGCTCTCTATTGCACATTGTTCAGCTCTTCTTTCGTTGTTCTTCTAACATCACTCACTCTACTCTAGCTATTCTACTCACAACACTCACTCTGATCTTGCTATTCTTCTCACATCACTCACTCTTCTCTCATTTTTCTTATCACAACACTCACTTTTCTCTTGTTTTTCTTCTCACAACACTCACTCTGCTCTTGCTGCTCAACACATCTACAATACACTCTACTCCACCATTGCTCAATGGAAACTGATGATTTTTATCCTCTGATGCACACTGCATAATGTTGTCTCTGTTGCCTATGTCCATAATACCTGAGTGAACCTCAGTATGTCTCCTTTTGTTGTTATTGCATTTGCTGGTTGAAATCTATCATGGCATTAAACATAAAAATGGGCTTTCGTTTTCTTCACCGACTCCCTGTGTAATCCACCATACTCGGATCTTCTCAATCCACCTGCACACTCCATTGTGACTTCCCATGGTTATTAATTTCTCCACAGATCTTGAAAGTAATCAAGAATGGCCACTCTGTTCCTCATTTAAATATACTAGACATGCATGCGAAGCAACCGATTGATTTCTCCATTTCTTTAGCTCTTCTCTATGAATTGTTGTCCTCATTTCCTTGTCTCAATGTGTTGGCATTATGACACAATTTTGGCACAAGTTTGGCTCAATAACATAAGTGTTGTCCTTGATGGCAACTCACTCAAATAGCAGATCACAAGTTTAGGCTCTTAAAATAGTAGAAAATGAGATACCCGTAGGTTCCTGTTCACAAAGTTGTGGTCATCAGTAGGTTCCGCAGGTGCGCCGATCAAAAGGTGCGGACATATTCATAGGTGTACCGAACAAAAAGTGCGAACGTAAAGTACACGCACTTTCATGCAAAGAAAATCATGTGTGCGAGGGTAATCTTATGGTGGGTCCATGGTATTTAGTCCGACATTTTTGATCCTATGGTTTTGGTCCATGGTTTCGCATCTAAAGTATTGAACCTAGGTTTTGGGTCCCTAGTTTTGGATATCTATGGTTTTGGACCATGGTTTGAGTAAGGCTTGGTCTATAAAAAGGAAAGGAGATCATTTGGCTGGGTACAGATTGGTCGAATATCTTACGAAGAGCAAGATCTGAAATACTGGTGATTGGTTGGTGAGTTATAGCTGGACCTGAGTCAAGGAGAATCCTGAGCATTACAAGGCGGATCTACTGATGGGTCAAGATCTCTTTGGCACATGATTAGATCTGTAAATCTGATAGTCTAGGGTATAATTGAAGTCTGATAAATTATCTATACCCGCAGGTCTGTAGGCTAGACACAGTGCAGGTGCGGAGCTCCGCAAGCTAGGCACAACGCAGGTGCGGAGGTCTGCAGGCTAGGTACAGTGCAGGTGCGGAGACCCGTAGGCTAGACACAGCGCAAGTGCGGAGACCTGTAGGCTAGACACAACACAGGTGCGGATACTCACAGGCTTGACACAACAGAAGTGCGGACACTCGTAGGTTTCTATTAGTGAAGTTGCAGACCTTTCTTGAAATATTTTTTAGCTTCTTTTGTCTATTACTGCAGTGTTCAGGGTTTTGAATTGGTGTCTGGTTACTATGTGCTGAGAAATTATTGATTCAGTATTTGTACAAGGAAGTTGGTTGATTGTAGATCTATTTGATCTTTGATTAATATTCATGGATCCAGTCTGAAAATTTATGAAACGTGGTCCCTGGAAGAAAAGAGAAGGTTGAAGCCTTCAGTAGATAAGGACCTACATCCTAGTACCTCAGCTAGTACAAGAGCTAAGGGGGTTGTAGCTCCCTTCCAGGAGAGTCTAGGGAACGAGAGAAGGTTGTAGCCTTCTGCAGGTTGAAGCTTGCGTGCTGGTATAAAACTGCACCAATACATAATCATTGTAAAAATAAGTTTCTAATTGAAAGAAGATAGAGACATATTACAGCAGGTGGTTTTCACCCACATTGGGTTTCCACCTTACATCTTGTGTACTTTGGTGTGACTGTCTTCTCTATTTTTCCTATTCCCGTTTACTGTTACATGGTTCTAACACACAGTTTAATGATCAACATCTAAAGAATAAATTAAAGTATAAGTCTGGAAGGTATACACAATTTTCATTAGTGAGATTTGCAAATGTTTGTATAAATTGGAAAAGAATTTGATAATACTGATTCACCCCCCCCCCCC